>CM057341.1:167552101-167717662 GCA_030015575.1 Agapanthus africanus | reverse complement strand
ATTAATAAATCAAATATATACATATTTAAATGATGATTATCAAAATCCACGGTATTTAGAATCAAGAGTAATAGTTGCATGTAGAAAATGAAGAAGTTGATGAAATTAATAAATACGGGACATCGTTAATACCTACAACATTATAAATCTATTTACAATTAAAAGCATATATTATAACTTATTTTCTGTTAATAAAAATATAAAATAATTTTTTAATTGCATATCTCATTAATTAATTTCATACCTTTTTTCTTAAACATAACATATGTACATGGGCATTGCAAACATAAAAAATTATAGATTTTTAATTAAATATCTTATTAATGAAAAAAAGTATCAAATAATCTTTTTTATTTAATTACACGTGCATCACATGTGGTTAAAATTGTTGTAGCAAATAAGCTGAGCATATCTAGAGCAAATCTAGCAAAATATCCTAAATATATCTTTCATGAACCTGAAATCCTATAAAAAGACTGAATCAAATACTAGTTGTGATAGAAAATCATCAGAATGGCCATGGCACAATGTGCAACTCTCTATGTTGCAATTGTTTTGGTTTTGTCCGTAGGTAATGCCTTCGGACGTTTGTTTCCTGACGCAATACAGTTACGGGATGTTCCGTTTGAAGCTCAAGGGTTCGAGTCTAAACGTTTGGCTCATAGCGGACACGACCCGGCACACCATTCATTTGGAGGATTCATGCCTAAGCGTTTGGCTCCTGATGGACCCGACGCGACTCACCATATATTTGGAGGATTTGAGCCCGAGCGTTTGGCTCCTAGTGGACCCCAATCTGGCACACCATGCATTTGTAGGGTTCGAGCCTAAGCGTTTGGCTCCTGATGGACCCGACCCAGCACACCATATATTTGGAGGATTTGAGCTCGAGCGTTTGGCTCCTAGTGGATCCGATCCGGCACACCATTCATTTGGAGGGCATGAGCCCAGGCGTTTGGCACCTGATGGACCCGACCCAGCACACCATGCATTTGGAGGATTCGAGCCCGAGCGTTTGGCTCCTAGTGGACCCGACCCGGTACACCATGCATTTGGAGGATTCGAGCCTGAGCGTTTGGCTCCTAGTGGACCCGACCCGGCACATCATGCAATTGGAAGATTTGAGTCTGAGCGTATGGCTCATGATGGACCCGACCCGACACACCATGCAATTGGAGAATTTGAGCCTGAGCGTTTGGCTCCTGATGGACCCGACCCGACACACCCCCTACTACAAATAAGGGTTGCCCCTACGGATTTACCCGTAGGGGAAAACCACTGCCCCTACGGATATATCCGTAGGGAAAATAAAATACCCTGTAGGTACAAACGCCGTAGGTGCAAGTTGAAGCCCTGAACTTGCTCCTACGGACAAAAACTTGCCCCTACGGAGTTCTGTGTAGGTCCCATTTCCCCTACGGAGTAGGCTGTAGGAGCAAAAAATATATTTTATTTACGGTTTTTTTAAATATATTACTTGTACCTAAGGATGAATCCGTAGGGCCAAGTAATATCCCCTACGGATACATGCGTATGTACATATCCGTAGAGGCAAAATATCAGAAATCCTGATATTTTGCCCCTACGGATAACTCCGTAGGGGCTTTTGTTTGCCCCTACGGATATACCCGTAGGGCCACTCCCAACCCCATGATACTGAGATCAGGGGGAAAATATCAGTTATTCTGATATTTTGCCCCTACGGTTTAATCCGTAGGGGCAACTTGGTACCTACGGATTAATCCGTAGGTACATATTATCTGGTTTTTTTTAAAAAAAAGGGCTGTCTGATTTTTTCTCGCCCTGTGCACAATAATATATACATCAATCAAATATAAAATTAATCATCACACAACATATATCGCAGTATTCATAATCACATCTCATGCATATAATATACAAAAGAAACCAAAAAACTGAATATGATATAAATATAAACCAATATCAATATCGTCCAAAATGTTTCAAAGTGTAGTACAATATGTATCATATAAATAAATACATGTTTCAAAAAATAAGAATAAAAAAGCTACCCTAGCTCGGTCCAGCTCCACCTCTGATAAACGCTAGAATCTGGCGCGCCGGCTCCTCGGTTAATAAACCATGCAATTCGGCGCGTGCGGGAGTCTGAATGGGCTGTAGAGCTGGCGATGTGGTCTGCGCAGCCGCCGTCGAGGTAGTGGCTTGTGGAGCCGCGGCTGCGGGAGTCTGAGCGGGCGGTGGAGCTATAGGAGCTGTCTGCGGAACTGCAGCCGATGTAGTGGCTTGCGGAGCCGCAGCCGAAGGAGATGCATGTGGAGGCTCGGCCGATGTACCCTGTCGTGTATGGACCTAACGTGTGTAATAAGCGTGTAAGAACTGTGTATTATTCGAATTCGTATCATTATCAAGTTATTTCGAAACCCCATTTGGATATCTAGTTTGGAAAACCGTAGTTTATTTTAATTAGATATGTATGTATGATTAATAAACCTAAGTCTATAACCAAATAAGCTCAGGCTACATACTAATTATGGATATGTTGATATCTATAATATGACATGATATTTTACTATAAAGTAGTATACATACCAGCATCTCCTTCAACTCCTGAACGGTGGCCCTCAAGCTCTCCAGTTCCTGCTGGACACGTCGCTCACTGGAGATGGAGGAAGTAACCGCCGGGGTGGAGTCCAACCTCATATGGGCCCTGCTAGGGCCCAGTCCCCGGCCTCTCTCCCAACCTCCGTGGTGCCCTCCGTGTGCGGCGTCCAGGACTGGGGTCAGCAGCCTCGGATCGCTATGTCCGGTAAAATCGATCTCCGAGGTCTCGGCCTGCTTAACTACCCGCTCCTACACCCACATTAAGCAGTAAAGTATAAGTATAAAATTTAAATTTGAACCTTCCAAAACTAAAATTTCAAATATGGGTAGAATAAATATTAGCACTTACGCAATACTCCTGGGTAGCGACGTCGGGACATCGAAGCTCGCCCGTGGCGGGATCTGTCGAGGTGCCGTGGACGGCAAGATATGCGGACATCACGCTCGGTGTACCACCTTGCGCCAGGGTCTGAGCTGTCTGCAATATTAGAAAATAACTCTTAATATTAGATATATTAGAAAATAACTCTTAATATTGCAGAATATCACAAAGGTCGGTCTATTGTAATTTACCGATAACTCCATGGCTCGAGTAATATTCCTCGAGCCACCTGTGTAAGTGGGGCGACCCCTCTTCGCCGACTTCCTGTTCTCTGTATTCTGACCGACCTGTTTCTGCACAACGCATTAACATTTATTTTTCTAATTAAGGAACACAAAAAAATAAATTATATCCTAAACAATAAATTACATTTAAAATACATACCTGTTTGCGTTGGGAGTCGAAATATTCGCAAAATAGAGACCATGTCTCTACGTCGATTCTCGCAAACGCCGGAGTAGATAGGAGGGCCGCTCTCTCTGCCTCAGGGGTCGCCATCTATAGGGAGTAGCAGTCGGCCTTCAGCTCATTCCTGTTGTATCGGACCTTGGTCTGCATGTTCTTCATCAGGTCATTGTACAGAGCATGAAGGTCGAGCACCTTCCCAGGGTGATCATGGTCGGGTACAGGCTGAAAATCATAATCCAACTGAACATACAAAAAAAACATTGTTATTAGATTGCAAGTGTTAATAAGAACATATATTGGATAAATCAAATGAAAATATATATTAATACGTACCCGAGCCTGATCAAAGAAGAGGGAGAATGAGCGCTGGTGCTGCTCGCCCCACTCAACGTGAAGTGGATAGTTCTTCACGAGCCGGCTCTCGTCCCCCGTATACCGGCCGAACCTCTCGGCATGAGGACCGGTATAGTGATAGTCAAGGATAAAAAAGAGGGGGAATGCTGCCTCCCCCTAGCTCTGTCAGGCCTCAGCCTATGGGACTGATTCGGGCCTCGAGTCCCCTTCTGGGGATGGAAAGGCCCTGTGTCTGCAAGAAATATCAAGACAATCAATATTAAGACAAAGTTGTATTAAGAAATCAAGGTAAAATGAAAATTGAAGTGTGATATATACCTCCGGTGACTAAAGCACGAGCCTGGGCCCGGGCAGCAGCACGAGCGGGACGATAGTTCTTCCAGTGAGGAACAGCCGGGGTCCCGGATGCGGACACATCCCCTCTAACTAGAAAATAAACATTGACGCTAAATTTCCATGAAGTTCGTATTTATTCTATAGAGCATATGTAAAATGAATAAATATTTTATATTTATTCATACTAACCTGCAGACGATGCGGAGGGTATGGAAGTGGCAGGAGTGGCCCGTGCGTCAGATGTGGACGCACCACCTATAATTAGACAATTAAAAATAGATTATATAAGTAATTGCAAAAAGAATGTGTAGATCAATAATATAACGTTCTAAATCAATATGCATGCACTATAGGATATATAAACATACCCGCAGGTGCGGTGGTGTCACCACCTACAGCTAGACAATAATAAAAATTGCTAAGTAAGAGCAAAAGGAATGTGTGTATATTTATGATATAGCATTCTAAATCAATATACATGCACTATATGATATATAAACATACCTGGAGGAGCGGGAGTGGCCTCTGTCCCAGATGTGGACGCATCACCAACAACTAGACAATCAAACATTGACAATATAAGTAATTTTGACATAAACAGGCATGAATATCTGTAATATTACATTCAAAATGGATATGCGTGCAGTATACCTGGAGGTGTGGCAAAATCCACACGGAAGGAGGCATCCGAATGGGTCTCCAATCTGGGTGCAAGACCGGCCCTCTGAAGCTCCCGACGGAGCTCTCCGGGCGGCAGAACCGCTCTGCCTCTGCCGCGGCTGGAGCTCCTGCCGCCCCTCGCTGCTTCCAAAATCGTCATCAAATCTAGATAAACGGTTCGTGGACGCATTAGACAATCATTAAAAGTATTGACTATATATGTATAGATCGTAAAATGTGAAGTAATAATATAACATTACTGATAACTTTTTTCGTTTTGTGGGCGCATTATACATATCTACTTGGATTTCATCGTCGATGTCATTTCTAACCCACGTAACTTCATGATCGGCCGAAGACAACCCGTCCTTCGAAACAGACGGTCGGAGCACTCTAAGCCTTCTCTCTTCTTCGTCCTCATCGCTGTCCTCGGATTCTAGGACATCGTAGACATCTCTGGGTTTCCATCGGCATACAAAACTCCATCCCGGATGCTTCAAACACTGTGAGTAGTATACTTGGAACGCTTGGTTTGGAAAGATAAACGGATCTTCCTGACCGTAAAATCGAAGTGTGTTCACACTGGTCAATCCATATTCATCTTTCCAAGTCCTAAGATTGCTTCTCCACTTGTCCGTATCGGCTCGCGTATCGTACCAAGTACACTGGAATATATAAAAGGGTTCTGATCGTCCGGGATAGTGGATGCTGAGTATACAATTTAAGTACCCATAATAAATCACGCCGTTCGATCCTACCGTCGCAATCCCACTATTCTGAGTGGTTCTAGATATTTCTATGTTCTTAACTTCGAATTTGTATCCAAGGACACCAAATCCTTTGTAATATGCAACCTCCATACTACGAAATTGAGCTAAACATCTTGAATCACTCTCAAATGATGCAGACAAGTTGGGATCGTGGATCTAACAAAACAAATTTTACGAAAAATACATAACGATACAAGTTTAGATTAAAACTGATAGCAATAAAATGTTATTCGAATAACTTACATGATCTGTGACCCAATCACAAAAATTATCCTGATGATATTTTTCCAATTGTTCTTCGTTCCAATCAGGATGCCCCTCACGTACCTCGTTAAAATGAATTCTGTTTTCGACAAATAATGGTGACATTAATATTATATCATTTCATACACACACAAACACAGATATAACAATTAATCCAAAAAAAACTTACTCTCTAATTTGTTCAAGACATGCGTAATTAAGCAAGATAAACCGGTATATCTTGTTGATAAACATATTGTCTACCCTCTTATACTCGGCTTTACCATATGGCCCGTCTTGAATTCTTCGAGGCCGGTTAAGTCTTGTCTCAATGTTCTCGTCCAGATAGCGGGAACAAAATGTGGTTGCTTCATCAAGAAGATAACCTTGCATGATAGAACCCTCTGGTCGATTTTTATTGCGTATATACTTCTTAAGAGTGTAGAGGTACCTAATGAAAATATGTTGAATAAATAAATACGGGCATACAAGACAACAATAAATTTATAAATTGCGCGAAACGAAAAATTACACGTACCTCTCGACAGGATACATCTATCGATATTGTACCTGTCCAGCTATCTTAGCCTCAGTTGCTAGATGAACCGTCAAGTGTATTATGATATCGAAGAATGACGGTGGGAAAATACGCTCAAACTTGCAAAGTATCAACGTAATAGAATTTTCTAGTTTATCCAGCATCACAACCTCCAGTGTTTTAGCACACAACTCTCTGAAAAAACAACATAGGTCGTTAATTACTAGGCCAACCGATTCGGGGAGAGAAGTCCTGAGGGCTAATGGAAGAAGGTGATCTATGATAACATGGTGATCATGACTTTTCAGCCCATCGATCTTGCCCTTCACAATTTTTATTTTCTTGCTGACTGATCCTGAGAAACCTGTGAGAACTTTCAAATCATGCAACACCTGCAGGAATCTTTTCTTCTCCGGTTGTGACATATGATAAGCGGTATTGGGAAGTACAAACTTGCCCGGTTTACCCGCTACCGGTCTAGGGTGCAATTCACTTCTTATTCCCCACTCTTGTAGTTCCATCCGAGCATTCAGGCTGTCTTTCGATTTCCTGTCTTTACAAAGAAGCAAGTTAAGTATGTGCTCTGATACTCTCTTCTCTATATGCATAACGTCCAGACAATGACGCACTAAATTTGTTGACCAGTATGGAAGCTCGAAGAAAATTCTTAACTTGTTCCAAATTGGTGGTTTGACCTATTTCGTCGGATCCATCCCGAAGGTCACATTATTGTAACCATCCCATTTAGAAGTCACGCCTTCTCCGGACAATGGGGATGGAGGTCCAAGAAGCTCCTGATGACCATCAAAGTGAACCGTGTCTAACCTATAGGGGTGGTCTGGAGGCAGGAAACGTCGATGGCCGCAATAACAAACCTTCCTGCTAAAATTCAGGAATTTCGATGTTGTGTGTTCATGGCAATGAGGACATGCTTTGTGACCATGTACGGACCAACCTGATAGCATTGCATACACAGGAAAGTCATTAATTGTCCATATTAAAGCCGCACGCAGTATGAAGGTTGTATTTGTGTTTGCATCATATGTCTCTACACCATCAATGAACAAAGATTTCAACTCCTCGATCAGAGGTCGGAGATAGACGTCGATATTGTTCCTCGGTGAGTTTGGTCCGTCGATAAGAAGTGCAATCATAAAGTATGATTGGTCCATAGCCAACCAAGACGACAGATTATAAATTATCATTACAACGGGCCATGTGCTGTGACTTCCAGCCATATAGTTGAATGGGCAGAAGCCATCAGTAGCCAGTCCGAGCCGGACATTGCGAGGATCGCTACTGAATATTGCGTGCCTCCTATCGAAATCCTTCCATGCCGGTGAATCTCTTGGATGGCTCATTATTCCATCTTCACTTGGAGGAGCACGGTGATGCCAAATCATTGCCTCGGCTGTTTTCTTGCACCTGAATAGCGTCTGTAGCCTCTGTGTTATGGGAAAGTATCGTGCTATCTTGACTGGTATATCAGGCTTCTTATCAGAATCTTTCGGCTTATACCTGGCCTCTCCGCATGTTGGACACTCTTTCAAATCTAAATTTTCTTTCCGGTACAACACGCAATTTTTAGGACATGCTTGAATCTTTTCGCACTTTAGACCCAAATCAGACATCATCTTCTGGGCTCCGTACCAGCTGTCGGCACGTTATTTCCCTGGGGCATAGAATCTTTCAAGAACGAAAGAAGCATTGTGAATGACTTGTTACCCCATCCATTTAGGCACTTAATCTGGAAAATTTGGACGAACCATGAGAGCGTGGAATACTTCGCATTCTCATAAATTGGTTTTCTAGCATCATTCATGAAATTTTCATATTTATCCGCACGCGGTCTTTGACCAGAAGGAATGTCATCTTCGGTACGAATAGATTCACCTAGTGCAGCCTCTACCATATCCTTCATTTCTTCTGATGGAAATAAATTACCGTCTTCTCCTTCTGTCGCATTACCGAATTTTTCTTCTTCTCCTGCCGCAGTTCTGCATTCTTCTTCTGCCGCAGTTCTGCATTCTTCTCCTTCCCCGTGATATTTCCAAGTTGTATAAAGTCTAGTAAACCCATGTTTTACAATATGAAGCTCTGCCAATTCTACCTTCTTCCAGTACTTATTGCCACATCTATCGCACGGACAGAGAATCTTCTCTATTATGATCTTATTATGTGCGCGTGCAAATTCAATGAAAGCAGCAACTCCTGCGACAAACTTAGGTTGCATACGTTGTTGCTAATCCACATACATCCAGTCCTTAACTCTGACATGGGCCATGTTAGACTGTATAACATATAAATTGTAGGTTATGGTGACTATATTGAGAAATATAAGAACGGGATAGTTACTGACAAAGGAGAAAATCCGTGTATATGCTTTGTGTGTGCGTTTGTCGTTGAAAAGAATAAATTATCGAACGTATGTTAACCGATAGACGGGGACTAAGTGGCGTTTTTAGTTTCATATATGAGTATCGATGAGAATATGAAGGTTTCATATTATCATCGAGTATTATATATTGGTTTTAACTTGAACATCTCGAATCACTCTCTAATTATGCGTTTGTTGTGTGTTCTTGTTGTATGTGTGTGTTCCGGTTGTCGGGGGTAGGCTTCTATCCCATTAACAATGTATAGAGCGAACACCCATCACTTGTGCTTTCAACCGTTTCGAGTAAATTTCGGCAGCACCTCCCCGTTGTTCTCCGAGTACACTGTAATAGATAATCATTTCAAAGCTGTGAAACAACGTTGAAATGAACATCTAATCTATCTTTGTACACGGAGAACCAGCGGAAAAGTACCGACGAAATATCTCGAAACGGATGAAAACACAAGTGAATGAAGGCGTTTGCTTTATACATTCTTAACTTGTCCACACGGGACAAATCTATCGGTTACCATACGATTGAATTTTCTCGTAGCGTAGACTATACGACGGTTGTTAGTATCGAGCTATACCGTCCGATATTTAACAACCTTCGTATAGTTCTATGTCACGATGAATATCGCACGTATGTTAACCGATAGACGGGGACTAAGTGGCGCTTTTAGTTTCATATATGAGTATCGATGAGAATATGAAGGTTTCATATTATCATCGAGTATCATATATTGGTTTTAACTTGAACATCTCGAATCACTCTCTAATTATGTGTTTGTTGTGTATTCTTATTGTATGTGTGTGTTCCGACTGTCGGGGGTAGGCTTCTATCCCATTAAGAATGTATAGAGCGAACACCCATCACTTGTACTTTCAACCGTTTCGAGTAAATTTCGGCAGCACCTCCCCGCTGTTCTCCGAGTACACTGTAATAGAATAGATAATCATTTCAAAGCTGTGAAACAATGTTGAAATGAACATCTAATCTATCTTTGTACACGGAGAACCAGTTTGTACACGGAGAACCAGCGGGGGTACCGACGAAATATCTCGAAACGGATGAAAACACAAGTGAATGAAGGCGTTTGCTTTATACATTCTTAACTTGTCCATACGGGACAAATCTATGAGTTACCATACGATTGAATTTTCTCGTCGCGTAGACTATACGACGGTTGTTAGTATCGAGTTATACCGTCCGATATTTAACAATCTTCGTATAGTTCTATGTCACGACGTACATCGCACGTATGTTAACCGATAGACGGGGACTAAGTGGCACTTTTAGTTTCATATATGAGTATCACGCCCCGCTTCCCAGAGTACGCAAGATTGGGCACGTGACATAGCCAACCATGCTACCTGTGGGTAGGAAGTATCCATCCACAGTCACATTACGGTTGTAGAGATATCAAGAACAAGATAAATAAACTAATCTAGCACATGTCCAAATCCATAATAACGAGAGTCAATAAACAATAAGTGCGGAAGCAAATGATCCAATATAATAATAGAAAGGTACGTCCTATAATGAGGGATCACACCTGGAAATAAAATGCAATAAATGAACTAACCACTATAGAACTCAAAACAGCCTGCTGGCTGAAGTACTCCTGCACGGTCGGCGACAGTGGCAAAGAATCTGGGCCATGCAAAACCCAGACGTCAGCGCGTCATGTCAACCAAATAATATAAACATGGTAATAAGCAATGCAGGTATGAACATGAAATAAGCAATATTATGAAACAACAGTGCAGGGTAATGTGCAATGGGTAACTAAACTGTTCTATCAGGTTTCTACTCTAAAGTCTTTGAAATCAATTGATGAATCGTCGATGTAACTCAATAGTATCCCGTGCGTGCCCGGGACCACGGTCAAGGTCCTCGGGGATGAATCCGAGACGTGCCGCTAAGCAGTAATAGGTAGCAAGATGGGCGAGTGATGTCAGCATCACCACTCCGAGGCTGGCCAAGCCCGTAAGACTGATCAGAACAAGTATCGAACTGTTGAGTTACAAGTCGGTTTCACCTTTGATTTCCCCATACCCCCAAGTTATGTATGTCAGGTCAGGTATTCAGTAGTCAAGGACTAATGCCAACAGAAGATCAGGTAAAAGTAGGTCTGTCTGGATAGACAGCAGGGATGGTCAGGTTTGTCGGCATTAGGCATGAAATCAGGTAACAGGTCAGGTCACGTTTCAACAGGTTGAGTCGATATGTACAGGGTGTCATGTCCGGTGTATCAGTACATGTGTCAGGTGTTTCAAGATCGGTCAATATGTAGTGCAATCAAATGTATGCTGATAACAGGTACAGTAACGAATAAAGAACAACAGCAGGAACGGCAAATGACAATATTATTCCATGTAAACACGGTGATGCTTTGTATTTTCTTATTAACAGGTTCAAGCACCCTTGGGGTGCAATGGTCACAAAGTGAAACAATATCAACAACATACGTAATGAAGCTACATGAATTTAAACTGAAGCATAATAATTGTCTCATGGGTGATTTAACAAATGAGGCGATGACGATCTACTTGGTTTAGTTAGTTAATGTGTGAATTAATAGCAGACCGGTTAATTACAAGCAACTACTATTAATTTAAAGTTACGGATAATTGTGACCATCAATTCTAAGTTATAAAAAGATATCGATGTTACAAATAGCTGTGTGGTTATAATAAATAATATGATGATTAAGTTTGTAGCAAGGCTTGATCTTGTGTACTAGCATGTTAAAGCAAGTATTTGGATACTTGCCTCGACGGTTTCGCAAACCGGAAAGCACGGATGCAAAGTCGGCAGAAAACACGAGACGGGTGCATGGGCCACGGATCGAGTCCCAACAGAGAACAACGGGATCACACGGACCAGGGTACTTCGCTGGAGCGTCGGGTTCAAA
The DNA here is from genome assembly GCA_030015575.1 of Agapanthus africanus. Lineage (NCBI taxonomy): Eukaryota > Viridiplantae > Streptophyta > Magnoliopsida > Asparagales > Amaryllidaceae > Agapanthus > Agapanthus africanus. The sequence goes on along the minus strand of CM057341.1, from coordinate 167,706,093 downwards.
AGACGGCACGGTCGGATTCCGGCAAAAGTCATCGGCAACGAGTTAGCAACATGATATATGGAATAAGATCAGCGGGGGGGGGGGGTTTGCACAAAAGGAAGGATGAGGGGTGCTTACAGGGAGACACCAGGGGTAACCCCGGCGGGCTCGACGGCGCTGGAACGCCGGCGAGGCAGCGACGGCGGCTGCGAAGGCTTGAACAGCCTCGGGTTCGCTGGAGAGGGGGTGCGACGAGTAGAAGAGGGTGGTGGTCGGCTCTGGTGATCGAGGGGGAAAGGAGGTGGCGCGGGTGACGTCGACGAGGGTCGACGGCACGGTTCCCGGCGACCCGGGGATGGTGCAGGGTCGGGCTCGGGTTTGATGGTGGTCCGGCGATGGGAGGAGGAAGGCGACGAGGAGGTCGCGACGAGGAGGAGGAGAGGGAGTCGCGGGCGTCGTCGATGGCTGGAGGCGACGTCGACGACGAGACCTGCGGTGGTTGGCGGCGTCGTCGGGGTTGGGTGCAGGCGCGGAAGAGAGCGGAGGAAGGAGGTAGGTGGGTGCGGCTAGGCTCGTGGTGGCGAGGGCGGCGACGGCGAGGTCGTGGGGAGGTCGACGGCGATGTCCGGAGGTGGCTAGGGTTAGGGTTCGGGGTTCGCGTGGGTTTTCTCGTGGTGGGGAAGGCACAGGAGGCGGCTGCATGGTAATTATATATGAGGAGAGAGAGAGGGTTAGTTAGAGAGAGAAAGAGAATGAGGGAAGAGAGAGATAGAGCGAGACGGAGAGAGAGAGAGAGAGATGGGATGCGGGGCCCACGAGGGTACAGTCTCTCGCGCTGATTGGCTGAGGCGAGATTTTAAAAAGGGATTTGAAAGGATTTTGAAAGATTTAACTGTGAAAGAGTATATATTCGCATATATATTAGTTTTATGATATTTAATTAAATGGGCCTTTTTGGCGCTAAATGAAACATTTCCAAATCGCGCCCGGGTTGCGCCCAAATGTTCCAAATTCAAATTATAGGATTTTAAGCGGGTTCCAAATTTTGAAAAGAGGTGTTTAATGATTAAAATGCATGCCCCCAAGTCGGACACTTGCATGCGCGCGTAGTCGTCCAAACCTGCCCGTTTCGCCGAACGGGACGGAATCTCGACACGCGGACGCTACCACGCGACTAGTGGCGACGAGTAGGCCAACATGGACATTTTAAATTTCATTTTAGGAGTTAAAATTTGTTATGTGCCAAAATGACTTAACCGGTTAAAATTTTGCAAAAAGCACCAAACAATCAGGAAAATTGGAATGAGCAATATAAAACCCTCAACTTGTAATATAAGTAGTATTATTGGGCTCGGGTGTTACATCATACCCAACTACAAAAGAATTTCGTCCTCGAAATTCCAAGAATACAAGATAGCTAACTACTGGAAAAGGTGAGGGAATTTCTGCCGGATCTCGTCTTCTCGCTCCCAAGTGGATTCTCCATGCGATCGATTACCCCAAGAAACTAGCACAAGAGGGATAACCTTGTTCTTAAGAACCTTTTCTCTTCGATCCTTGATTTCAACTGGTCGCTCCTCAAAGGTTAGGTCCTCCCGTACAGTCAACTCCGAATGATCCAAGACATGAGTCTCATCACGAACATACCTCCGTAGTTGAGACACATGAAACACATCGTGAACTCCTGCTAATGACTGTGGTAACGCCAACCTGTACGCTACCTCTCCAACACGCTCCAATATCTCGAAGGGTCCAACGAATCGAGGACTAAGCTTTCCCCGACTTCCAAAGCGAATCACCCCTCTAGTCGGTGATATCTTCAGGAATACCAAATCACCCATGGCGAACTCTAGAGGTCTTCTTGACGTGTCGGCCCAACTTTTCTGTCTGTCTTGAGCCGCCTTCATATGCTTTCTGATTGTATTCACCTTCTCGACTGTCTGTACCACCAAATCTGGTCCTAGTAACCTTCGTTCACCCACATCATCCCAACAAACAGGTGAACGGCACTTACGACCATACAGTGCTTCAAACGGAGCAATCTGAATTGTCGCTTGGAAGCTATTGTTGTACGAAAACTCCACCAGGTGTAGATGATCCTCCCAAGAACCTTTGAAGTCTAACATGCAAGCCCTCAACATATCTTCAAGGGTCTGGATCGTCCTTTCTGATTGTCCATCAGTCTGAGGATGATAAGCTGTGCTAAACTTCAATCGAGTCCCCAAACTTTCTTGTAAACTCCTCCAAAAGTGCGACAAGAACCGAGTGTCCCGATCGGACACGATGCTTACCGGCACTCCATGCAATCTCGCGATCTCTTGCAGGTACCGCTCTGCCAAAGTCTCTGTCGATTGACCAACCCGAAAAGGAATAAAGTGAGCTGCCTTGGTCAAACGATCGACAATCACCCATACAGCATTGTTGCCCTTTGGACTCCGCGGTAAAGCCGTCACGAAATCCATGGTTATATGTTCCCACTTCCACTGAGGAATCGAAAGTGGTTGCAACAAACCAGCAACCCTTTGGTGTTCAGCCTTGACTTGCTGACACACCAAGCACTTAGCCACGAAGCGAGCAATTTCCCGTTTCATACCTTCCTACCAGAAGTGCTGTCGAATATCTCGGTACATCTTTGTCCCTCCTGGATGTACAGAGTAAGCTGAACTGTGTGCCTCCTTCATAAGCTCTTCACGCACATCTCCTTTTGGCACACACACACGGCTACCATATCTCAACGAACCATCTTCATGGATCAGTAAATCGGTTCGTAGTCCGGCTCCAACCTGCTCTCGAAACCTTTGCAGTCTAGGATCTTGCGATTGTGCCGCTTTAATCTTCTCAACTAAGGACGACTGTACTTGCAACTGCATCAACTGTCCTGTAGCATGTGGTAGCACAACCTCCAAGTCAAATCTCCGAAAATCCGCAATGATCTCTCTCTGTGCAGTCAATATCTGAATTGCTGGTAACCGACTCAGCGCATCCGGCACGACGTTGACTTTTCCCGGATGGTACTTAAGATCAAGGTCATAGTCGCCCATCAGCTCCAACTATCTGCGTTGCCTCATGTTCAACTCCTTCTGAGTGAACACATACTTTAAACTCTTGTGATCTGTAAAGACTTCGACTCTCTCACCCAATAGGTAGTGTCTCCAAATCTTCAGGGCGAAGATCACGGCTGCAAGCTCTAAGTCATGAGTCGGATAGTTCTTCTCATGAGTCTTCAGTTGTCTCGGTGCGTAAGCGACGACTTTCCCATTCTGCATCAAAACACATCCCAATCCCTTTCCGGATGCGTCACTATGAATCACCAGTCCTCCTGAATCATCCGGTACGGTTAGGATAGGGGCGGTTAACAACTTCTACTTCAACGTCTCTAAGGCCAATGCACATCCATCCGTCTAGATAAACGGTACCTCCTTGCGCGTAAGCTTGGTTAACGGCTCAGCTAAACGAGCGAAGTTCTCCACAAATCTTCTGTAGTATCCGGCGAGTCCAAGAAAACTTCTTATCTCCGCAACATTCTTTGGAATAGGCCAATCTCGAACTGCTGCAATCTTTTCGGGATCGACGGCGATTCCATCGCCCGACACGACATGCCCCAGAAACTTCACTTCTTCCAGCCAGAATTCGCACTTACTCATTTTCGCGAATAATTTCTCCTGTCTCAGCGTCTGCAGGACGATCTTTAAATGCTCAGCATGCTCCTCCGGACTCTTCGAATATACCAGAATATCGTCGATGAATACCACAATAAACTGGTCCAGGTATGGTGAAAAGACCCTGTTCATCAAGTCCATGAATATTGCTGGCGCATTAGTCACTCCGAAGGGCATCACTAGATACTCGAAATGTCCATATCGAGTTCGAACCGCCATCTTGCAAATGTCTTCTGCTTTCACTCGGACCTGATGATATCCTGATCGCAAATCCAGTTTCGAGAATACCCTCGCGCTACTAAGCTGCTCAGAAAGTTCTCCAATGCGAGGGATCGGGTACTTGTTCTTAATAGTCATCCGGTTCAATTCTCGATAATCAACGCACATCCTTCTCGTGCCATCCTTCTTCTTTACTAAAAGAACTGGAGCTCCCCAAGGTGAGTTGCTGCTTCGAATCCGTCCCTTCTCGAGTAATTCACCAACTTGTTTCTTAACTTCTTCCAATTCCACCGGTGTCATTGGATAATAAGCTTTAGACACTGGCGCTGCACCAGGACTAAGGTCAATCGCCAACTCCACCTCTCGCTTCGGCGGTAAGCCTGAAATATCTTCAAACACATCCATAAAGTCGCGGACAACTGCCGGCTCTTCATTACTATCCACTACCATAGCCGCAAGAACATTGTTCGTCGGCCTAGCCCTAAACTCGACTGGCCCGACAGAACTGCTTCCTTACCACAACTGCTGTCTACATCGTTGGCCGTGAGAGGTCCAGTGAGACTACTGAGTCTCCTCCATTCTGAGGCATGCACGTCCACGGTTGCCCCATTCTGCCTTATTCCGATGAACTTCTCTTCCATTTCCTCCGCGCAGTCCGCGGAAGGACTTCTCCAGGAAACTCTTAGAGAAATCCGCCCACCGCTTGCTTGCAACGGCTCCTCTAGACCAGTGAAAGTAGACGGACCTAAAAGTCTGAAATCTGCTACGGTTCTTACTCGGTCAACTGGTCTAGTTCCATCGTTGTTTGCAGACTGCTGAACGATCTGCAAACCTTCCTGGAACGAATCTGCTATTTCTGTATCAGCTCAGTCTGTCTCTTTGATTTCCAGCATTTCTCTTATCACTCCAAGCACGGCGGCTTCGTTCACACGCCTCCGGTACGTCTTCAACCTCTTACCTGTCATAATCCTGAACTCAAAACACCCAATATTAACTTGAGATAGATTCTGAATATAGATCGAGGCTAGAACTCTAAGATACTTAAATAGAGTGCTGCATTGTAGCTATGCCGCGGTATCATAGCCACAATTGCTTAACTCCACCCAAGTCGCCTAAGTCCTAGAGATAACAAGAAGTTAGGTTTTCGAGTTGACAATGCAAAGTAAGTTTGCATGTCGACATGATCCGGAAGAACGATTCAAGGACGGTAAAACGGTCAAGGTGGCAGGACATGTTTCCTAATCACGGGTATTATGATTCGTGTATCGGGTGCAATACCCAACTACAAAGAATCAACCCAATTAACCTATGGCTCTGATACCAAAAGAACCATGTCACGCCCCGCTTCCCAGAGTACGCAAGATTGGGCACGTGACATAGCCAACCATGCTACCTGTGGGTAGGAAGTATCCATCCACAGTCACATTACGGTTGTAGAGATATCAAGAACAAGATAAATAAACTAATCTAGCACATGTCCAAATCCATAATAACGAGAGTCAATAAACAATAAGTGCGGAAGCAAATGATCCAATATAATAATAGAAAGGTACGTCCCATAATACGGGATCGCACCTGGAAATAAAATGCAATAAATGAACTAACCACTATAGAACTCAAAACAGCCTGCTGGCTGAAGTACTCCTGCACGGTCGGCGACAGTGGCAAAGAATCTGGGCCATGCAAAACCCAGACGTCAGCGCGTCATGTCAACCAAATAATATAAACATGGTAATAAGCAATGCAGGTATGAACATGAAATAAGCAATATTATGAAACAACAGTGCAGGGTAATGTGCAATGGGTAACTAAACTGTTCTATCAGGTTTCTACTCTAAAGTCTTTGAAATCAATTGATGAATCGTCGATGTAACTCAATAGTATCCCGTGCGTGCCCGGGACCACGGTCAAGGTCCTCGGGGCTGAATCCGAGACGTACCGCTAAGCAGTAATAGGTAGCAAGATGGGCGAGTGATGTCAGCATCACCACTCCGGGGCTGGCCAAGCCCATAAGACTGATCAGAACAAGTATCGAACTGTTGAGTTACAAGTCGGTTTCACCTTTGATTTCCCCATACCCCCAAGTTATGTATGTCAGGTCAGGTATTCAGTAATCAAGGACTAATGCCAACAGAAGATCAGGTAAAAGTAGGTCTGTCTGGATAGACAGCAGGGATGGTCAGGTTTGTCGGCATTAGGCATGAAATCAGGTAACAGGTCAGGTCACGTTTCAACAGGTTGAGTCGATATGTACAGGGTGTCATGTCCGGTGTATCAGTACATGTGTCAGGTGTTTCAAGATCGGTCAATATGTAGTGCAATCAAATGTATGCTGATAACAGGTACAGTAACGAATAAAGAACAACAGCAGGAACGGCAAATGACAATATTATTCCATGTAAACACGGTGATGCTTTGTATTTTCTTATTAACAGGTTCAAGCACCCTTGGGATGCAATGGTCACAAAGTGAAACAATATCAACAACATACGTAATGAAGCTACATGAATTTAAACTGAAGCATAATAATTGTCTCATGGGTGATTTAACAAATGAGGCGATGACGATCTACTTGGTTTAGTTAGTTAATGTGTGAATTAATAGCAGACCGGTTAATTACAAGCAACTACTATTAATTTAAAGTTACGGATAATTGTGACCATCAATTCTAAGTTATAAAAAGATATCGATGTTACAAATAGCTGTGTGGTTATAATAAATAATATGATGATTAAGTTTGTAGCAAGGCTTGATCTTGTGTACTAGCATGTTAAAGCAAGTATTCGGATACTTGCCTCGACGGTTTCGCAAACCGGAAAGCACGGATGCAAAGTCGGCAGAAAACACGAGACGGGTGCACGGGCCACGGATCGAGTCCCAACAGAGAACAACGGGATCACACGGACCAGGGTACTTCGCTGGAGCGTCGGGTTCAAAAGACGGCACGGTCGGATTCCGGCAAAAGTCATCGGCAACGAGTTAGCAACATGATATATGGAATAAGATCAGCGGGGGGGGTTTGCACAAAAGGAAGGATGAGGGGTGCTTACTGGGAGACACCAGGGGTAACCCCGGCGGGCTCGACGGCGCTGGAACGCCGGCGAGGCAGCGACGGCGGCTGCGAAGGCTTGAACAGCCTCGGGTTCGCTGGAGAGGGGGTGCGACGAGTAGAGGAGGGTGGTGGTCGGCTCTGGTGATCGAGGGGGAAAGGAGGTGGCGCGGGTGACGTCGACGAGGGTCGACGGCGCGGTTCCCGGCGACCCGGGGATGGTGCAGGGTCGGGCTCGGGTTTGATGGTGGTCCGGCGAGGGGAGGAGGAAGGCGACGAGAAGGTCGCGACGAGGAGGAGGAGAGGGAGTCGCGGGCGTCGTCGATGGCTGGAGGCGACGTCGACGACGAGACCTGCGGTGGTTGGCGGCGTCGTCGGGGTTGGGTGCAGGCGTGGAAGAGAGCGGAGGAAGGAGGTAGGTGGGTGCGGCTAGGCTCGTGGTGGCGAGGGCGGCGACGGCGAGGTCGCGGGGAGGTCGACGGCGATGTCCGGAGGTGGCTAGGGCTAGGGTTCGGGGTTCGCGTGGGTTTTCTCATGGTGGGGAAGGCACAGGAGACGGCTGCATGGTAATTATATAGGAGGAGAGAGAGGGGGTTAGTTAGAGAGAGAAAGAGAATGAGGGAAGAGAGAGATAGAGCGAGACGGAGAGAGAGAGAGATGGGATGCGGGGCCCACGAGGGTACAGTCTCTCGCGCTGATTAGCTGAGGCGAGATTTTAAAAAGGGATTTGAAAGGATTTTGAAAGATTTAACTGTGAAAGAGTATATATTCGTATATATATTAGTTTTATGATATTTAATTAAATGGGCCTTTTTGGCGCTAAATGAAACATTTCCAAATCGCGCCCGGGTTGCGCCCAAATGTTCCAAATTCAAATTATAGGATTTTAAGCGGGTTCCAAATTTTGAAAAGAGGTGTTTAATGATTAAAATGCATGCCCCCAAGTCGGACACTTGCACGCGCGCGTAGTCGTCCAAACCTGCCCGTTTCGCCGAACGGGACGGAATCTCGACACGCGGACGCTACCACGTGACTAGTGGCAACGAGTAGGCCAACATGGACATTTTAAATTTCATTTTAGGAGTTAAAATTTGTTATGTGCCAAAATGACTTAACCGGTTAAAATTTTGCAAAAAGCACCAAACAATCAGGAAAATTGGAATGAGCAATATAAAACCCTCAACTTGTAATATAAGTAGTATTATTGGGCTCGGGTGTTACAATGAGTATCGATGAGAATATGAATGTTTCATATTATCATCGAGTATCATATATTGGTTTTAACTTGAACATCTTGAATCACTCTCTAATTATGCGTTTGTTATGTGTAACATGATTTTAAACCATTGAGATCAAGATTTGAGAAATTTTATAAGTGGCCGTTAATATGATAACAATCATCTCTTCTTATCAGTCCATATCTGAATTCTAAAGGGTAGTATATTTGCTATTAAAAGATCATGTTCAACTCTAAAGTAAAGGAAAAACAGAGGAATATAAATCTATTAAAGTCAAGCCATAAAGCTAATCACATATTTACAACATTGCAGATACATTAACGCAAAATATAGTTATGATGCTTCAAAAGAATCAATTATCAAGGATCTGGGAGTGGAGATGAACATACAGCTTCCCGTCAATAAGATCAACAGGACAGAGACAGATAAAATATAAGATTAGAATGATGAACAAGATAATATGCTTGAAAGATTCTATATTTGCTGATTGAATATAAATGAATCCACCAATAAGATTATATACATGATAATATATGTAGAGAAATTCAGGCCATGAACACAAACCACCAACTATTTCATATGCTGGCTGAAAGAAACGGGCGAAAAGATTCATAGTTTTCCATAAACTACAAGCAGATTCTGCCATTACTAAGTACAAAACAAAATGGATTATAATTTAAAAGAGAAAGAAGAGCTTGAAGCAAAATCAGATCAAATTATATTGTCCCACATGGGTTGCTCGCCCAGACATTCGATAGCATACATGTCACAAGAAAAATAACAGAAAAACAAATTCTTAAGCTTAAATACCCTCTAAATATGCCAAACAGCTTGTTTACAGTTCTACTGATATATTATTAAACATAAAGTCCCTGCAGACGCCAAATCTGGAACAACTATCACCTTATTATCGAATGTTACGTCCACAAAAGTGAAGGTAACAGAATAAATGCACCAGTACAAACTCGACCTCGAATTAGCCTAAAGCTTTACCGGGATGGAACTAAATCAACAAGCAAAGTATATTTACACTAAAAGCTTACACCAACTGCAAGGGATAAATAGGGCACTCGACAGTTCATATCTCACAGCCCAACCGAACCCTAGCCCCAATCCCAGCCCCAACCCCAACCAAACCCTAGCCCCAGCCCCAGCCCAGCCCCAGCCCCAACTCCAACCCGAACCCCAACCGAACCCCATAATCTATCCCTAACCCTAACCCTAACCGAACCCGATGCCGACGCCGACGCCGACGCCGATGCCCTCACCCCTACCCGAACCTGGCCTGAACCCTAGACTACAACGTCAAAATTAAAAATTATTTGAGATTTACGTACAAACCGTGCGCGCGGTGGAGGAGACGGTAGAAATTGGTGGTCGACGACGATCGGCGAAGGTGGCGACGAGGCGCGGGAAGTCAACGAAGGTGTGGGAAAGACCGACGAAGCTGGCGACGAGAGGCGCGGGAGTGAGAGAGAGAAATTTTGGGAACGATGAATATAATTTTTCTGTGCTTTTTTTTATTAATAACCTATTTAGATGCCCCTACGGACATAACCGTAGGTCCACGGCTTGCGGCTCCGTAGGGCCAAACAAAAAATTAGAATGTAAGGCACCGTAGGGACAACGATTTGGCTCTACGGATAAATCCGTAGGGGCAAGAAATATTTGCCCCTGCGGATTTCTGAGTCCGTAGGGGCAACCCCATATTCTAGTAGTGACCATGCAATTGGAGAATTTGAGCCTGAGCGTTTGGCGCCTAGTGGACCTGACCTGGCACACCATGCAATTGGAGGATTTGAGCCTTAGCGTTTCCGATAGAGCCGCCACCTTCCCGGCTAGATTCTAAAGATAAATGTGTTGCTTAATTTACTCTTGCATAGTATGAATAAGATTAATATTTTAATGGATTAATCGACATTAACTTTTACACCTATTTTTAAGTATCATATATAGTTTAACGAGTGAAATTATTATATCTACTCACCATATTCTGTATGTTCATGGAGTTTATGAATTTTCGGTTAGGCATCATAAGAAATTAAATTTAACCAGATTTCACTTGATCTGAGCTGGAGTATAAAATGAGTTCGTTTGGATCTAAAGAAACCAAAATTTATTGTATCCAACATTTATCCGATATACTTTAAAATTTGCATAAGTGTAACAGACACTGAAGGAACAATTTTAATCAAATCTCAAAATATAGTAATCTCCATTATTCTTTATAGTGCTTACTAACCCCACACATAATACCCGGGGATCAAACATGATGCAATATATTTATGGATACACTAAATAGAGAAGTATTATACGATAACTATATCAACAAGAAATGTGTTAGCTGTTTTAACTAATAATTAATTGAAAATTTATAGATGGCATTCAAGTTGCAAAATACTTTAAATACTTGCAGAGGGCAGCATTCATCCAAGCTAAAAATGTGACCTAAATAAGGCTTTTTCTCATTGTTGTCGTTCGTTGTCATGGCAAGACCTCCAATTGATATCGACCTTTCAGTCAAAACAATTAAGGATACATGAGAGAGAGAGAGAGAGAGACTCACCGTAATCTTAAAATACTACCAGATTCCCACTAAATATCCAAGAAATAAAAATCACAGAGTGGACATAAGTAGTTATGTTCGGCTCTAAGGCACAAATAAAGCGAAGAAACTAAGCATAACATATCCACAAAACCTAAGCAAAGGCTCAGAGCCTCAAAGCTAACATATATAATAATGCAGAATCACTTAATTAAGGGCATTTGGGGCCACCACGCTTGGTCTTCCAATTGTTGTAGCAGGCACAGGACTGCTTGTTGCCATAGAAGCCAGGGGGAACACAGAGGCATTTCCTGCAGCACTTTTGGCAAAAGAACATGCATGGCTTGTGATACTGAGTCCTTGAGCATCTCCTTGTGCACTCACCAGGGCACTCTGCAATGTAAGAAATATTAGATATGCTTAAAAATTTAGATAACTGCGGTTATCTCAACTCTAATTTGAATGCCAAACAGGGGAAAGTTTGCGTTTTGGAGTTGAAGTTTGGGTAACTTCATGAAACTCCACTTTAGAAAAACTTGACTTCATTACTAAACAGCTGTCAAGTGCAATTGCAGCCCAAATCAAGACCAAGACTAAATTTTGGATTTCAGGTGCTAGTAAGCTAGTTTTGAGGTCAAGAGACCTAAATGATAACTAGATAAAGGGTAAATTAAAATACCTTTAATTATGAAGGCTTTTCACTAAAATACCTTAGGTTTTCCTGTTACAGTAAAATGCCTTTGTTAGGATTTTTAGATTCCAAACAATTCATAAAACAAATACAAGATTTTTGAGAAGAAATAAATAAAATAAAAAGCACAATCAAAAGCAAAAATTACTTCCAACTTCTCTTCTTTATTTAAACTTTAATACAAATTACAAATTCTCTCTTCCTACAAAATCTTCTCTTCAACTCTTCTTCTTCTATTCTAAATACCATAATCAATTTATATTTATATGCGTAGAAACCCTTAAACCTATTTTTACTAGAATATATTAACTTACCAATTAAGATCTCATCAAATCTTCAAAATAATTTTTAAACAAATCTTCAAATAACTTCCAAATAAATTCTCTAACAAACGTTCCACAACCGTCTGAAAACTCGTCGACAGATTTCTGAAGCAAAAAAACTCAGATGCCTGCCTACGCTATGGATTTCTGAATTCTTCTTTTTCAGACGTCTGAAGCATTATGTCCCAGACGTCTGAAGCACAACACTGTTGAATACAAATCAATTTCATAACAATTTCCAGCTTGACTTGTATTCAACAAACCGTCTTCTATCTTCTCTTCACAATATCCACCCACGCTAAATTTTATACAAAACTGTACCTTGACTCAAGTTTCCTCCACTTTACTCCAAATTTGTTTTTCCATACACTGGCATCCCCACAGGTATATATATATCGCTTGAGGTTCTGACCCCTTTCATCACGACACAATTCTTCTGGCACACTTTTATCAATCCACCTTGAATAATAATTGTGTAACATCTCGTATCCAGTCTCCCAAGCGAAATTAGATTGCTCTTCAGTTTTGAGACATACCTGACATCACCAAAAACTCTCTACTTCCTATCGAATATCTTCATCTTCACGATGCCCATACTTTCTACTTCTACATCTGCTTCATAATTATCCTCTAACGTCACCGTCTTGTTTTTTCTTTAATTTTATCGAACCACTCCTTATTTGAATATACGTGAAAGGATGCTCCCAAATTCATGTACCACATATCTTCCTTGTTAATTTTTTCATCACTAGTCATGAACAAATCTTGCTCTATCTCGAAATCGTGGACCATGTTCACTTGCTTTTCTTGTCTACATCTTTTCAGATCATCTAAGTCACATGTTATCTTTGAAATATCTCTTATAGGCCACGATCTCTGATTTCTTTCATAGTTGATTTGTTCTTATCTCCACTTCGGACCCTCTTTTGCAACAAGTGTGAATGAATCAGGTGATCTACTTAATGATTTCTTTTCTAATTCTTCATTTAAAAGACAACTTGTTACTACACTCATAGAAATAACTCCGCCAGGAGACGAATAGTTCAAAGAAACTACCAAAGTTTTCCAGCTGCTCGGAAGGGAACTCAATATAATAAGTGTTTGCATCTCGTCTTCAGTCAGTATCTTCATGGCTGCAAGTTAATTCACAATATTCTAAACTTCGTTCAAGTGCTCTGCTATTAAGGATTTGTCCTGAAACTTCAAATTTATCAATTCTCTCATTAGAAAAGTCTTATTCATAGCCGTCTTTTTCTCGTAGAAATCTGTCAAATTCTTCCATAAAGTTTCTGTAGTGCTTTCTGACGATATATGATGGAACATCGAATCTTCTATCTATCCGCGAACAAGACTCCTCACCTTTCAATCCATTCTCGACCAATCTATATTTTCTTTGGCTTGGCGCCAATCTCATAAAGAGACGCGTCTAAATTTTTGAGGCGCATGTCCTCCATCCTCGATTTCCATATCGACCAATTTGTGCTATTCAAACACATCATTTTTGTTGCGATTTGAGTTATCTCTATCTTCGTCGTTATTCTCTCAACCAATACTTTGATACCAACTGTTATGATTTTTAGGTCCCAAACAATTCAGAAAACAAAAACAAGATTTTTAAGAAGAAAGAAATAAAATAAAAGACATAATCAAGCACAAGAAATTCTTCCAACTTCTCTTCTTTATTCAAATTTTAATACGAATTACAAAATCTTTCTTCCTAAAAAAACTTCTCTTCAACTCTTCTTCTATTCTAAATACCCTAGCCAATCTATATTTATAGGCGTAGAAACCCTTAAATCTATTCCTACTAGAATACTTTAACTTATCAATTAAGATCTTATCAAATCTCTAAAATAATCTCTAAACAAATCTTCAAATAAATTCTCTAACAAACTTTCAAAAACAGTCAGAAAACTCATCGACAAACAGTCTCAAGCGCAAATGATCAATCGTCAGCTTATGCTCTGGATTTCTGAATTCTTCTTTTTCAGACGTTGGAAGCATCCTATACATTCCAAGCACAATTCTGTTGAATAGAAATCAATTTCATAACAACCTTAAAACTATGGGCTTAAGGGATCACGTTTCCCACTAAAATACCCTAAAAAATAGCACTTGTGATATTTTACTAAGATTTACAATTTAAGGTATTTTAGTGAAAATCCTTCAAGGTATTTTAGTGGAATGTACCCCAAAAATAAAAACATCCCTTTCAAAATTAAAAAAATTGCATACTTATGGTCGCTCTTCACACTCCCAGGTCCATACCTCCCCTGTTATGTACATTTGCAAAGGATGCACTATCATCAAGTCTAAAGAAAAAATGACAGTGAAAAAAAATTGTTTCAGAGAAAATGAAAGCATACATACTCTTTGCACCCTCTTAATCTCCGCATCCAACTCTTGGCCAGCCTGCAAGACCCAAAAAAACCAGATCAAAGACATGAGCAATAAGAATCATGTTGTTGTTTATAACGGAGTAAAATCTCACCACAAAAGTGACCATAGAAATTGCAATAAGCAGCAGAAAGAAGAAAGCAAGTAGCTTCCCCATGATATCTTTGTGTTGTGTTTGTGAGTGTTGAAGATTGAGGCTCCAAATTTTAAAGGGGAGGGTTGAGGTAAGTTGAGATTTTTTGGCGGGAGATTTTGGTCAGAGCTAGAGTTGGGAGCATGTGGGTTCTGAGCTAATGAGCAGCTGCAAACTGCACAAGACAGTTGACGGTTGTTTGAAGTTTAAGTTGAGATTTTTTGGCCGGAGATTTTGGGTCAGAGCTAGAGTTGGGAGCATGTAGGTTCTGAGCTAATGAGCAGCTGCACACTGCACAAGACAGTTGACGGTTGTTTGGAGTTTTTCATGGCAAAAGTTTTGGAGTGAAAGGGGGAAAACTTTACGGTGTGCCGGCCGTATATGTTCGGTCATTAAAGAGAAAGAAATAAAAACATGTATTCCACCAAGCAGTCCGAAAGATGTCCAAAACTCTTCATCTCTTGCTCTCTCCTTCCCAGATATAATACACCCGGCATACTGACACATTGGGTGAAGATCTGAAAGGGGACTCAAAATATCTCTGAGTTGTTTCTATGCAGTGATGTGAAAAGACAAGCACTGGATTTAGGAAAATAGCAAAGAGTTGGAAAAGATAAGTGGGTTTCGGCTTCTTTGTAAAGGATAATAATGAACTTGTCAATCCGGTAGAATCCATATAAGCAACCGGGTTTCCTGTTGAATAAAGAGCAAGACCATTTAGTTAATCGCATCCTCTGTCCCAACTTATATTTATTACTACAAAAATACAAATAGGACAAATGTGATAAAAAGAACAAATTAGAAGACATAGATTTAATGAGCTTCGACCAAATTGACCTATGCTCTCAGCAGAAGGATGAACAATCAACAGTTACACAAAAATTTGAGGTTAATAAATGGCAGATGAACCCTTCAATCATAATCCTAACTGCACCTCAAATCTTACACAAATGTGGCTATCTTCACTCTCTTAGAAATTCCACAGGAAACCCTAAGTCATACATAAATATCATATAATCTTCAGATACTTACTCCTTAAATATGGTCCGAGCCATGGGGGGAATTCACCCCTGCATCCCTATACCATGGGATTCCGGCTTGACCAATGCTTTACAGGTCAAGCCCTCTCAGCCTACGGCAAACTGCTCGACATGCTCTACAGGCTTGCTATCAATGTGGACTTGAACAACTTCATGACCTCAACAAAAGAGTTCCACAAGTAATGCGAGTAAGGGCTCAATCAAGTAATACAGATCCAGATCACATAATTAAGGCATGCATAATAGTATTCAATCAAATAACCGGTAGCCTACACGGATTTTATCATCTAAGTAAGTATAAGATTCTTGAAGAAGATGCTTTTTAGGGTTTAAACTTAATTGATTTGTATTGAATATCAACGGTGTATACATACACTTTACATGATGAAGAAATAAGAACAAAATAAAATCTTTCCTAAACAAATAAAATCAAGAGAGTTATGGAAAGATTTTTAATCACACAAATCCGCAACAGCCGCATTTACTATCGGCAGATGTATGATAGGAAAATGGTCAGACGTCTTCTTGAACTATGGTATTTCTAGATACTGATATACAGACGTCTAGCCCTCCTTCTCCAGACGTCTGGCATAGCTCTGTTGGTTTGCCAGATTGCATACAGACGTCTGCTCGTGAATCCTCAGACCTCTGCTATTGTTTTTGGCCCGTGTCGCTGATACGGCCCCGTAAAATTGAGGCTCCGTTGGAGACTCCGGTCTTGGATCGAAATTTGAAGAATCGTGTGTGTCCAAGTGCTTTTGTGAGGACATCCGCAAATTAATCATGAGTGCTGATGTGGTGTACACGAATGGTTCCATTTTCAACGCACTCCCGAATGAAGTGATAGTCAAGAACAATGTGCTTCATCTGAAAGTGGAAAATTGGGTTCGCATTAAGATAGGTAGCCTAGTGTTATCACAGTGTAGAGAGGACGGTTTGTGCAGAAATACCTTGAGTTAATATAGAAGAATTTTCACCCAAAATACCTCGGCCATGACATTCGCAAGAGTTTTATATTCATCTTTGGAGGAGAATCGAGAGACTGTCTTTTGTCGGGCCGATTTTCATGAAATGGGATTTGTGCCTAGATAGAGAATGTAGGCAGTTATGAAACGATCGTCATCGCAACTTCCATCCCAGTTAGGGTCACCGAAGGCCTGAAGAGTTAGAGGAGATCATCTGCGGAAGTAAAGACCGTGATGTATTGTGCTTTTGAGGCAAAAAAGAACACGTTTGAGTGCCGTCCAGTGAAGTTTTGTTGGAGAGTGCATGAATTGGGAGAGACGGTTGACGGCAAAGGAAATGTCGGAACGAGTGAGAGAGATGTACTGAAGAGCATCAACTAGCTGACGGTCTGGCGTGTGATCGACAGAAAATGACCCATCATGGCGGAGTAGAGAAGTGGTATTGCACATTGAAGTGGTAACTTCTTTAGCGCCCTCCATGAAGAACTTTTTCAGGAGATCAGCGATCTGAAGATATTGGGATAGAAAGAGCCCTTATGTCGTGGAAATAGTTTCTACATCAAGGAAGTGATGATAATGGAAGTAAGATGTGTAATCACCGCCATTATCAGAATATATTGATATGAATGGTAATTGAAAAAAAAATTCTACAAAATTTTTGAATTGGCGAAAGATTGTGGCAATATCAGATTTACGTTTCATAGGGTACAATCAGATGTATTTTATGTCAACAAAGATTATGTAATAACGACAATCATCATATGACAATTCAATGGGTCCCCAAACATCAGTGTAAATTAATTGCAAAGGTTTAGAAGCACGAAAAGAATTTTCAGAAAAAGAAGTTTATGACTTTTATTGCACTCACACAAATCCGCAACAGCTACATTTACTATCGGCAGACGTTTGATAGGCAAATGGTCAGACGTCTGCTTGAACTATGGTATTTCTGGATACTGATATAGACGTCTCCTTCTCCAGACGTCTAGCGTAGCTATGTTGGTTTGCCAGATTGCAGGCAGACGTTTGCTCGTGAATCCTCAAATGTTTGCTGTTGTTTTTGGCATGTGTCGCTGATAAGTAAAAGCATCGCTTCATTATCAATTGGTGGTAAACAAAAGCGTTACAGGATGTTAGTTTGCCCAAAAAAAAATTAACTATATACTTAACTATCCTTAATAATCCTTATTTTCAGTAACTTGTTATCCTTTCCTCATTATTTACATTAAGGTCTCCTGAACCGTGGATTTGTGAGAGTAAATTTCACAAAAATATTCAAAATTTTAGCATTCCACAGGAGATTATTATAAACTTTAAGATAGTTAATTAACTTTAAAACATCGATAAGTAATGGTAGTTTACTGTAATTTTGCCATAAATCAAAATGGAATTTGTTTTTATTATGGAACTAAATAGGTTAGCAAAACCCAATTCTATTAGGATGGAAAATTTAATGAAGCTTTCGAAGGAATTTGAATTTATCTTTAATTTCATATATCTCATATGACATGAAGAAAATGTGTAAGCCAAAAAGATGGGATCATTGAGTAAACTGACATATTTCCAAACTTTACCCCACTGGAAATGCAATTAAAGCCAGAAATAAAATGTATACCTTGGTTCATGGAGCCTCCAAATGGCAGCGAACAATAAAGGAGGTAAGCAAGCCAGTGCGAAGAATCTGTGGAGTACCGAAGAAAGCAAGTCATTTTGAGACTTAAACAAGTAATCAGATTTTCTTATAAATCATCATCCTCAGACTTTCCACATCAAATATAGAGATGGCGAGAAACCAAGCACTCAAGAAAATTTTGATAAAAGTTTATGACTAATTATTGTGAAGACATCAACTCTCTCTTAATTACGGTTTGTTCATGGAGTTGCAACGTGCAGCAAAATTTGCAACTCAATAAGAAAATAACAAAAGCATGGCTAATTCATCGACCCCGTAATAAAAGACAGCATGCACATCTTTGTTCCAAATCCTGCAACTTTTGCCCCCAAAACATCCTCAACACTGAACTTGCACGTACATAAAATGCAAGCCTTGCATAAACTGTAACATACAAACGATCGAGGAAATTTGAGCCAAAAACAACACCCATCCAACACATTATGATGGTGTATGTTCGCCTTAAGAAAATTATTTACACCAATCTTCTCTAAATGGATCTTGTGAACATTCCAGTTTCTATTTCTTAACCTGCTTGTTTTAGTTTTTATAGCCTAGCCTTTTTCAATCCTTCTAGATTATCTTAATTAATGCTTCCTAACACTATTTCCCCCTCTTTTTTGGGGTATCTTCTTCTGCTCTTTTTTGCTTTTCTCCCTTTATGGGATCAAACCATCTTATCTGTGTCTTCGATCTATAGTCAAAATGGTACAATGTCAATTTAAGCACAAGTTTGCTAATTTAATTAATACTGTCTTGCAAATTACCCAAACTTAAAATGGTAAAGGTCTAACTAAATACAAATTAACTTTAAAAGTATGCTTGTTGGATTAGTTTTCCAAAATATCGCATCACGATCTTACTGCAAAATAGCTAAACCCATCTAAACTCTGTGTGCGCGCGTGTGTTATGAAAACTAAACTGGATTTTTAGAAAGATCGCTGTGAAATTGTATCATATAAATTTATTAACAAGAATATAAAAAGCCTCCCACCAAATTAGAATCTTAATTGGCATCATGCACATGCCATGCATGTGTGAGCATTAAATCTATTCTTAAATCAATCATTTCAACTGCTAAGATATTTTTACCAAAAAATAGAGAAGAATACTTTTTAAGCTGCAGGAAATACCCTAACTTTTGCATCGATAGTAGGAAATACCCCTAAGTTTCTAAAACATGCATTTTGCCCCTTTAACTTTATTTTGTTCCCAAAATGCCCTTCATGTAAATACTTAATTAAAAATATCTTCTCTCTCTTTCTTATTTCATTTGAAAATTTTAATTAAATATTTAAATGAATGGCATTTTGGCAATAAATTAAAGTTAATGTGAGAAAAGTGCATGTTCTAGAAAGTTAGGATATTTCTTGCTATTGGGACAAAAGTTAGGGATATTTTTTGCAATTTAACCTATTTTTTAGATCTCTTCAATATTGTCTTCTTTTATTTGATTATTACTCTATTGTATTTTCTTTATCAATCTCTATATGTTTTTTGTTTGTGTCATAAGGGATCAATTATTTGGATATTTTTACCCAAAAAATGGAGGGGGATATTTTTTATATCCCTTTTAATGTATCACTACTTGCATTGAGTATTTTAAATCTCTCCAATTTCGTTTTAAAATTATTTTACCATGCAGCTTCTAAGTTTTCTATGATAAGGTGGCATTCTCTTTTTTTCCTCGTTACTTTGAGAAATCTAAGCCCCTACATCAATTCAAAATCGAATAGCAAACTCAACATTTGAGTAGTTTGCATTATACTAGTAAAGATTTGTTTATATATTTGGATTGATTATTGAATTCTATATGATTTAAGTATTTGTTGAAATTAATATAATCTAATTCTATTTAAAATATAAAGAAATGTATTGGACCTAAAATTTATTCATATTCAAACATTCCTTCTTCTAAGTTTTCAATATTCTCTTACTATCATGAATAATGTATATCTTTACTACTATTACTAAAGAGGCACGTTTGAGATGATGGCAAAAAAATTGTCTCAAATAATTATCTTTAATAAAATATAAACTAGAGAATCCACTGAGATTGCAATATATTGATTATTGAAAATAAAAAGCATCAAAGTAAATATAATTAGAATTCTCGGAATCAAGAGCCATAAAATTAGATTCTCAATCCAATAAGAATAAGAATTAAAAGAAATACAAATGGGTGGCTAAATTTAAATTCATCATATCATCTTTCTTCTGATTCTGTACTTCAAATTGGGTTGTCTACGTGCACCTTCCAAATTGGATACAACTCTTTCTTTTGTTTCAAAAACTAAGATATATGTTATTTGTTTGTTATGTAGGAGCTTTCCTCCCATCGAGTTTCTTTTTTCCCGTCTTTTTTCATTTTCTTGAATTTCTCTTCGTAATTTCGTTTAATAAAACGCAAGGGCAATTTTGCCTTCGTTTTGATTACGAAAACCTATGACGGATGGTCTTTTAATATAAAAAAATTAACCTTCTATTTCGAGTTCGAACATGAGTAAGTATGGGGTAATATTCATAGCATTGTCAAAAGTTTTTGGGGTCTCGAAAAGATCCCATCTTCTGATGGCGGCAACAAATCATGATACCAAAAATTAAGGTACAATTATTTCCATAATTCTATTTTATTTTATTTTCTTGTGTAATTTGATGATCATGATATAACAAATGACTAGTTAAGTCTCTCTCTGTCTCTCTCTCTCCCCCTTACTTGCTCCTTACTTGCGGATCTTGATTCTGGGGTGAGGGATGGGTGGTTGTTGACTCTCTCTTGTTGATTCTGGGGTGAAGTGGGGGTATGTTATACCTTTTTTTTGTAGGAGAGCTTTGAGGATGTGAGAAGAGACTAGATCTGAGACGGGGTTTTTCAGATCCGGTCGGAGGAGGCTGGCTAGAGATTTTCAGGTGCGGCCATCACTACTAAAATAGGGGGTTGCCCCTACGGATAACAGCATCCGTAGGGGCAGATTTAGTTTGGCCCTACGGATTACTCCGTAGGGCCAAACGGTTGCCTCTACGGTCCTTCCATTTTTATTTAAAAATTATTAAATCTTAAAATGTTGTTTGTCCCTACGGAGCCGTAAACCAAGCACCTACGGGCATATCCGTAGGGGCATCTAAATAGAGATTTAAGTGATCGATCCCTACGCTGATTATTTCTTATTCCCTCATCACTTGCGCGCGAACCCAAATCCCCAAACCCTCGTTCCCGCCGATCGCCGTTCTCGTCGTCGCCGTTCTCGTCGTCGCCAGCACCGGCCGAATCGTCGTCGCCACCGCCTGCTTCTTCCTCATCTCCGTTCGTCGTCGCCATCGCCTGCTTCTTCAACCTACGGCCGATTCGTCGTCGCCATCGATTCGTCGTCGCCACCGCCTGCACAGGTTAGGAAATCTTCAATTAAACAAAATTTTGATTATTTTAGGTCTATGGTTCATGGTTTGGGTAGGCATCGGTTGGGGTTAGGGTTAGGGGTGGGGCTGGGGGGTTGCTGTTGCGGTTGGGATTGGGGTTCGGCAGGGGGTAGCGTTTGGGGTTAGGGTTGGGGTTGGGGTTGTGTGTCCCTGAGCACTTCTTGATTGGGGCTGGGGCTGGGGCTGCGGGCTGGGGCTGGGGCTAGGGCTGGGGCTGGGTATATCATCCAATAAAGAGCGGCATGACGACTTAAGAAACCTCGGAGCTTTTCCAGCTAAAATTGTTAGATTGAAGAAGGGGTTCAAGGTACGCTAAAACTTCATAAGTACTACTACAGAAGTTGTTGAGGAAGATCTTGGAAGTCAACAACAATTTGAGTATTATCACTGTTTTCCAAAAAACATAAAATGTACTCTTGAATATTCTAAAATGTTCTAGAATATGTAAGAATTCTTTAGAACGTTCTAATTACTTTTAAAGAATGTTAATGAAAAGTATCTAGAAGAAGGTTCTAGCTCATGGCCATGGATAGAAGCTTCTTTCTTTGAGTGATTAGAAGCTCTAAAAAAGATTTACTTCCAGACAATTCTAATGAGGTCAATAAATGTTCAAGTTGTAAGTAATCTAACAAACTTCAAAATAAATAAGTTGTTGGAGATAAGAAATTCAAACAAACACTACATGTACGTTGGAGAGAAATGGTGCTCCAATAACAAAAAATTGATGTATCCAAGAATTATCAACAACTACATCATTCTTGTAACAAATCTGTCTTAATAACATTCCTATTTCCTTTTGTATACTTCACTCATCTCTATTAACCACCAATTCTTCAATCAATACTTTTACTTACTAAAGTTATTATATCATTAGAATATGAGAACTAGATATATCCTATAAGTGGTATCATAACAATCCTATGAATTCTAACAAGATACTATGAATAAATACGAAGCTTTATTGGGAATGCACAATCCAATGTAAATATTATAGTTAATTTATTTAAACTCCATAAAAAAAAGAGACACATTTCTGATTTGAAGAAAAGGAAGGGCAAGATAGGGATTTAGTTATGGATTTTACTTGTGCGTCTCCTCTTTTAATACATGTGTATCTTTACAAGAATCTCGTGTCACATATTCGGTTTTAGCATCTGTACGCAACTGCTTTGATTATCATCATGTTATTAACATCTTTAACTTCTATCATTTTTCTAATATGTTTCATAGTTAATATAATAATCCTTTGTCTATATTTGTTGACAGTGGCCTTTCTTTTGAATGAACATGTTTTTTGATGCATGTTTCAGTCATGTGAATTCATATGTTGCGTATAACGCTTTATGATATCAGTATTCTATATTTGTAGTTTTAATTGTTGATTGTTATAGATGAATGCCATTGCAATAATAGTTTTTGGTAGATGAATGCCATTGCAATGTAGGATGATCAGTTCTATCAATCTTGATCTCAATGGTTTAAAATCATGTTACACATACAACACGAATGCACAATAAACGCATCATTAGAGAGTGATTCAAGATGTTCAAGTTAAAACCAATATATGATACTCGATGATAATATGAAATCTTCATATTCTCATCGATACTCATATATGAAACTAAAAGCGCCACTTAGTCCCCGTCTATCGGTTAACATACGTGCGATGCTCGTCGTGACATAGAACTATACGAAGGTTGTTAAATATCGGATAGTATAGCTCGATACTAACAACCGTCGTATAGTCTACGCGACGAGAAAATTCAATCGTATGGTAACCCATAAATTTTTCCCGTGTGGACAAGTTAAGAATGTATAAAGAAAACGCCTTCATTCACTTGTGTTTTCATCCGTTTCGAGATATTTCGTTGGTACCTTTCCGCTGGTTCTCCGTGTACAAAGATAGATTAGATGTTCATTTCAACGTTGTTTTACAGCTTTGAAATGATTATCTATTCTATTACAGTGTACTCGGAGAACAGCGGGGAGGTGCTGCCGAAATTTACTCGAAACGGTTGAAAGCACAAGTGATGGGTGTTCGCTCTATACATTCTTAATGGGATAGAAGCCTACCCCCGACAGCCGGAACACACACATACAACAAGAATACACAACAAACGCATAATTAGAGAGCGATTCGAGATGTTCGGGTAAAACCACTATATGATAATATGAAACCTTCATATTCTCATCGATACTCATATATGAAACTAAAAGCGCCACTTAGTCCCCGTCTATCGGTTAACATACGTGCGATGCTCGTCGTGACATAGAACTATACGAAGATTGTTAAATATCGGACAGTATAGCTCGGTACTAACAACCGTCGTATAGTCTACGCGACGAGAAAATTCAATCGTATGGTAACCCATAGATTTGTCCCGTGTGGACAAGTTAAGAATGTATAAAGCAAACGCCTTCATTCACTTCTGTTTTCATCCGTTTCGAGATATTTCGTCGGTACCTTTCCGTTGGTTCTCCGTGTACAAAGATGGATTAGATGTTCATTTCAACATTGTTTCACAGCTTTGAAATGATTATCTATTCTATTACAGTGTACTCAGAGAACAGCGGGGAGGTGCTGCCGAAATTTACTCGAAACGGTTGAAAGCACAAGTGATGGGTGTTCGCTCTATACATTCTTAATGGGATAGAAGCCTACCCCCGACAGCCGGAACACACACATACAACAAGAATACACAACAAACGCATAATTAGAGAGCGATTAGAGATGTTCGGGTTAAAACCACTATATGATAATATGAAACCTTCATATTCTCATCGATACTCATATATGAAACTAAAAGCGCCACTTAGTCCCCGTCTATCGGTTAACATACGTGCGATACTCGTCGTGACATAGAACTATACGAAGGTTGTTAAATATCGGACAGTATAGCTCGATACTAACAACCGTCGTATAGTCTACGCGACGAGAAAATTCAATCGTATGGTAACCCATAGATTTGTCCAGTGTGGACAAGTTAAGAATGTATAAAGCAAACGCCTTCATTCACTTGTGTTTTCATCCGTTTCGAGATATTTCGTCGGTACCTTTCCGCTGGTTCTCCGTGTACAAAGATAGATTAGATGTTCATTTCAACGTTGTTTCACAGCTTTGAAATGATTATCTATTCTATTACAGTGTACTCGGAGAACAGCGGGGAGGTGCTGCCGAAATTTACTCGAAACGGTTGAAAGCACAAGTGATGGGTGTTCGCTCTATACATTCTTAATGGGATAGAAGCCTACCCCCGACAGCCGGAACACACACATACAACAAGAATACACAACAAACGCATAATTACAGAGCGATTCGAGATGTTCGGGTTAAAACCACTATATGATAATATGAAACCTTCATATTCTCATCAATACTCATAAATGAAACTAAAAGCGCCACTTAGTCCCCGTCTATCGGTTAACATACGTGCGATAATTTATTCTTTTCAACGACAAACGCACACACAAAGCATATACACGGATTTTCTCCTTTGTCAGTAACTATCCCGTTCTTATATTTCTCAATATAGTCTGCATAACCTACAATTTATATGTTATACAGTCTAACATGGCCCATGAGTACGTCAGAGTTAAGGACTGGATGTATGTGGATTGGAAACAACGTATGCAACCTAAGTTTGTCGCAGGAGTTGCTGCTTTCCTTGAATTTGCACGCGCACATAATAAGATCATAATAGAGAAGATTCTCTGTCCATGCGATAGATGTGGCAATAAGTACTGGCAGAAGGTAGAATTGGCAGAGCTTCATATTGTAAAACATGGGTTTACTAGACTTTATACAACTTGGAAATATCACGGGAAAGGAGAAGAATGCAGTACTGCTGCAGAAGAAGTAGAACACGATAATGCGGTAGGAGAAAAAAAAGAATTCGGTAATGCGGCAGATGGAGAAGGCGGTAATTTATTTCCATCAGAAGAAATGGAGGATATGGTAGAGGCTGCCCTAGGCGAATCTATTCGTACCGAAGATGACATTCCTTCCGGTCAAGGACCGCGTGCGGATAAATATGAAAATTTCATGAATGATGCTAGGAAACCAATTTATGAGAATGCGAAGTATTCCACCCTCTCATGGTTCGTCCAACTTTTCCAGATTAAGTGTCTAAATGGATGGAGCAACAAGTCATTCACAATGCTTCTTTCGTTCTTGAAAGATTCTATGCCTCCGGGAAATAATGTGCCCGACAGCTGGTACGAAGCCCAGAAGATGATGTCTGATTTGGGTCTAAAGTGCGAGAAGATTCAAGCATGTCCTAAAAATTGCGTGTTGTACCGGAAAGAGAATTCGGATTTGAAAGAGTGTCCAACATGCGGAGAGGCCAGGTATAAGCCGAAAGATTCTGATAAGAAGCCTGATATACCTGTGAAGATAGAACAATATTTTCCCATAACACAGAGGCTACAGAGGCTATTCAGGTGCAAGAAAACAGCCGAGGCAATGATTTGGCATCACCGTGCTCCTCCAAGTGAAGATGGAAAAATGAGTCATCCAAGAGATTCACCGGCATGGAAGGATTTCGATAGGAGGCACGCAATATTCAGTAGCGATCCTCACAATGTCCGGCTCAGACTGGCTACTGATGGCTTCTGCCCATTCAACTATATGGCTGGAGGTCACAGCACATGGCCCGTTGTAATGATAATTTATAATCTGTCGCCTTGGTTGGCTATGGACCAATTATACTTTATGATGCCTCTTCTTATCGACGGACCAAACTCACCGGGGAACAATATCGACGTCTATCTCCGACCTCTGATCGAGGAGTTGAAATCTTTGTTCATTGATGGTGTAGAGACATATGATGCAAACACAAATACAACCTTCATACTGCGTGCGGCTTTAATGTGGACAATTAATGACTTTCCTGAGTATGGAATGCTATCAGGTTGGTCCGTACATGGTCACAAAGCATGTCCTCATTGCCATGAACACACAACATCCAAATTCTTGAATTTTAGCAGGAAGGTTTGTTATTGCGGCCATCGACGTTTCCTGCCTCCAGACCACCCCTATAGGTTAGACACGGTTCACTTTGATGGTCATCAGGAGCTTCTTGGACCTCCATCCCCATTGTCCGGAGAGGACGTGACTGCTAAATGGGATGGTTACAATAACGTGACCTTCGGGATGGATCCGACGAAACAGGTCAAACCACCATATTGGAACAAGTTAAGCATTTTTTTCGAGCTTCCGTACTGGTCTACAAATTCAGTGCGTCATTGTCTGGACGTCATGCATATAGAGAAAGGAGTATCAGAGCACATACTTAACTTGCTTCTTTGTAAAGACGGAAAATCTAAAGACAACATGAATGCTCGGATGGATCTACAAGAGTGGGGAATAAGAAGTGAATTGCACCCTAGATCGGTAGCGGGTAAACCGGGAAAGTTTGTACTTCCCAATGCCGCTTATCATATGTCACAACCGGAGAAGAAAAGATTCCTGCAGGTGTTGCATGATTTGAAAGTCCCCACAGGTTTCTCAGGATCATTCAGCAAGAAAATAAAAATTGTGAAGGGCAAGATCGATGGGCTGAAAAGTCATGATCACCATGTTATCTTGGAGCACCTTCTTCCCTTAGCCCTCAGGACTTCTCTCCCCGACTCGGTTGGTCTAGTAATCAACGACCTATGTTGTTTTTTCAGGGAGTTGTGTGCTAAAACACTGGAGGTTGTGACGCTGGATAAACTAGAAAATTCTATTGCGTTGATACTTTGCAAGTTTGAGCGTATTTTCCCACCGTCATTCTTCGATATCATAATACACTTAACGGTTCATCTTGCAACTGAGGCGAAATTAGCCGGACCGGTACAATATCGATGGATGTATCCCGTCGAGAGGTACGTGTAATTTTTCGTTCCGCGCAATTTAAAAATTTATTGTTGTCCTGTATGCCCGTATTTATTTATTCAACATATTTTCATTAGGTACCTCTACACTCTTAAGAAGTATATACACAATAAAAATCGACCAGAGGGTTCTATCATGCAAGGTTATCTTCTTGATGAAGCAACCACATTTTGTTCCCGATATCTGGACGAGAACATTGAGACAAGGCTTAACCGACCACGAAGAATTCAAGACGGACCATATGGTAAAGCCGAGTATAAGAGGGTAGACACTATGTTTATCAACAAGATATACCGGTTTATCTTACTTAATTGCGTATGTCTTGAACAAATTAGAGAGTAAGTTTTTTTGGATTAATTGTTATATCTGTGTTTGTGTGTGTATGAAATGATATAATATTAATGTCACCATTATTTGTCGAAAACAGAATTCATTTTAACGAGGTACGTGAGGGGCATCCTGATTGGAATGAAGAACAATTGGAAAAATATCATCAGGATAATTTTTGTGATTGGGTCACAGATCATGTAAGTTATTTGAATAACATTTTATTGCTAGCAGTTTTAATCTAAACTTGTATCATTATGTATTTGTAGTAAAATTTGTTTTGTTAGATCCACGATCCGAACTTGTCTACATCATTTGAGAGTGATTCAAGATATTTAGCTCAATTTCCTAGTACAAAGGTTGCATATTACAAAGGATTTGGTGTCCTTGAATACAAATTCGAAGTTAAGGAATTAGAAACATCTAGAACCACTCAGAATAGTGGGATTGCGACGGTAGGATCGGACGGTGTGATTTATTATGGGTACTTAAATTGTATACTCAGCATCCACTATCCCGGACGATCAGAACCCTTTTATATATTCCAGTGTACTTGGTACGATACGCGAACCGATACGGACAGGTGGAGAAGCAATCTTGAGACTTGGAAAGATGAATATGGATTGACCAGTGTGAACACACTTCGATTTTACTGTCAGGAAGATCCGTTTATCTTTCCGAACCAAGCGTTCCAAGTATACTACTCACAGTGTTTGAAGCATCCGGGGTGGAGTGTTGTATGCCGATGGAAACCCAGAGATGTCTACGATGTCCCAGAATACGAGGACAGCGATGAGGACGAAGAAGAGAGAAGGCTTAAAGTGCTCCGACCGTCTGTTTCGAAGGACGGGTTGTCTTCGACCGATCATGAAGTTACGTGGGTTAGAAATGACATCGACGATGAAATCCAAGTAGATATGTATAATGCGCTCACGAAACGAAAAAGGTTATCAGTAATGTTATATTATTAGTTCACATTTTACACTCTATACATATATAGTCAATACTTTTAATGATTGTCTAATGCGTCCACGAACCGTTTATCTAGATTTGATGACGATGTCGGGAGCAGCGAGGGGCGGCAGGAGCTCCAGCCGCGGCAGAGGCAGAGCGGTTCTGCCGCCCGGAGAGCTTCGTAGGGAGCTTCAGAGGGCCGGTCTTGCACCCAGATCGGAGACCCCTTCGGATGCCTCCTTCCGTGTGGATTTTGCCACACCTCCAGGTATACTGCACGCATATCCATTTTGAATGTAATATTACAGATATTCATGCCTGTTTATGTCAAAATTACTTAATATTGTCAATGTTTGATTGTCTAGTTGTTGGTGATGCGTCCACATCTGGGACAGAGGCCACTCCCGCTCTTCCAGGTATGTTTATATATCATATAGTGCATGTATATTGATTTAGAATGCTATATCATAAATACACACACATTCCTTTTGCTCTTACTTAGCAATTTTTATTATTGTCTAGCTGTAGGTGGTGACACCACCGCACCTGCGGGTATGTTTATATATCCTATAGTGCATGCATATTGATTTAGAACGTTATATTATTGATCTACACATTCTTTTTGCAATTACTTATATAATCTATTTTTAATTGTCTAATTATAGGTGGTGCGTCCACATCTTCCGCAGGGGCCACTCCTGCCGCTTCTATACCATCCGCATCGTCTGCAGGTTAGTATATATAAATATAAAATATTTTTTCATTTTACATATGCTCTATAGAATAAATATGAACTTCATGGAAATTTAGCGTCAATGTTTATTTTCTAGTTGCAGGGGATGCGTCCGCATCCGGGACCCCGGTTGTTCCTCACGGGAGGAACTATCGTCCTGCTCGTGCTGCTGACCGGGCCCAGGCTCGTGCGATAGTCACCGGAGGTATATATCATACTTCAATTTTCGCTTAAGCTTGATTTCTTATTACAACTTTGTCTTAATATTGATTGTCTTGATATTTCGTGCAGACGCAGGGCCTCCCCATCCCCAGAAGGGGACTCAAGGCCCGAATCAGTCCCATAGGCTGAGGCCTGACAGAGCTAGGGGAGGCACCATTCCCCCTCCTTTTTACCCTTGAATATCGCTATACCGTTCCTCATGCCGAGAGGTTCGGCCGGTATATGGGGGATGAGAGCCGGCTCGTGAAGAACTATCCACTTCACGTTGAGTGGGGCGAGCAGCACCGGCGCTCATTCGCCCTCTTCTTTGATCAGGCTCGGGTACGTATTAACGGTCTATTTTCATTTTATTTATCCAATATATTTATTACTAACACTTTCAATCTAATAACAATGTTTTTTTGTATTTTCAGTCGGATTACGATTTTCAGCCTGTACCCGACCCTGATCACCCTGGGAGGGTGCTCGACCTTCATGCTCTGTACAATGGCCCGATGAAGAACATGCAGACCAAGGTCCGATACAATAGGAATGAGCTGAAGGCCGACTGCTACTCCCTGTGGATGGCGACCCCCGAGGCAGATAGAGCGGCCCTCCTATCTACTCCGGCGTTTGCGAGAGTCGACGTAGAGACATGGCCTCTATTGTGCGATTATTTCGACTCCCAACGCAAACAGGTATGTATTTTAAATGTAATTCATTGTTTATGATATAATTTATTTCTTTGTGTTCCTTAATTAGAAAACTAAATGTTAATGCGTTGTGCAGAAACAAGCCGCTCAGAATACAGAGAACAGGAAGTCGGCGAAGAGGGGTCGCCCCACTTACACAGGTGGCTCGAGGAATATTACTCGAGCCATGGAGTTATCGGTAAATTACAATAGACCGACCTTTCTGAAATTCTGCAATATTAAGAGTTATTTTCTAATATTTCTAATATTAAGAGTTATTTTCTAATATTGCAGACAGCTCGGACCGTGGCGCAAGGTGGTACACCGAGCGTGCTGTCCGCATATCTTGCCGTCCACGGCACCTCGACAGATCCCGCCACGGGCGAGCTTCGATATCCCGACGTCGCTACCCAGGAGTATTGCGTAAGTGTTAAATATTTATTCTACCTATATTTGAAATTTTAGTTTTGGAAGCTTCAAGTTTAAATTTTATACTTATACTTTACTGCTTAATGTGGGTGTAGGAGCGGGTGGTTGAGCAGGTCGAGGCCTCGGGGATCGATTTTACCGGACAGAACGATCCGAGGCTGTTGACCCCAGTTCTGGACGCCACACACGGAGGGCACCACGGAGGTTGGGGGAGAGGCCGAGGACTGGGCCCTAGCAGGGCCCATATGAGGTTGGACTCCACCCCGGCGGTTACTTCCTCCGTCTCCAGTGAGCGACGTGTCCAGCAGGAACTGGAGAGCTTGAGGGCCACCGTTGAGGAGTTGAAGGAGATGCTGGTATGTATACTATTTTATAGTAAAATATCATGTCATATTATACATATCAACATATCCATAATTAGTACGTAGCTTGAGCTTATTTGGTTTTAGATTTAGGTTTGATTAATCATACATACATATGTAATTAAAATAAACAACGGTTATCCAAACTAGATATCCAAATGGGATTTCGAAATAACTTGATAACGATATGAATTCGAGTAATACATAGTTCTTACACGCTTCTTACACACGTTTGGTCCAGACGCGACAGGGGCAGAGGCATGCATCTCCTTCGGCTGCGGCTCCGCAAGCCACTACATCGGCTGCGGTTCCGCAGACAGCTCCTATAGCTCCACCGCCCGCTCAAACTCCCGCAGCTGCGGCTCCGCAAGCGTCTCCCTCAACGGCGGCTGCGTAGACCACATCGCCAGCTCCACAGGACGCTCAGACTCCCGCTCGTGCCGAATTGCAAGGTTTATTGACCGAGGAGCAGGCGCGCGTTATTCTATCGTTATTCAGAGGTGGAGCTGGACCGAGCTAGGGTAGCTTTTTGGTTCTTATTTTTTGAAACATGTATTTATTTATATCATACATATTGTACTACATTTTGAAACGATATTGATATTGATATTGGTTTATATTTATATCATATTCAGTATTTGGGTTTCTTTTGTATATTATATGTGTGAGATGTGATTAAGAATACTGCGATATATGTTGTGTGATGATTAATTTTATATTTTATTGATATATATATTATTATGCACAGGGCGGGAAAAAATAAGGCAGCCCTTTTTTAAAAAAAAAGATAATGTGTACCTACGGATTAATCCGTAGGTACACATGTTGCCCCTACGGATTAAGCCGTAGGGGCAAAATATCAGCAGTAACTGATATTTCCCCCCTGATCTAGTGTTGGGGGGTGGGTCTTTCCCCTACGGATTTATCCGTAGGGGCAAAAAAAAACCCTACGGATAAGTACCTACGCATATATTCGTAGGGGATACTACTTGCCCCTACGGATAAATCCGTAGGTACAGTTAATATGATTAAAATAACCGTAAATAAAATAACTTTTTCCCCTACGCCTTAATCCGTAGGTGCAAATGTACTTACACAGAACTCCGTATGGGCAAGTTTTCAACCGTAGGGGCAAGTGCAGGGCTTCAACTTGCACCTACGGCGTTTGCACCTACAGGTGAATTTTTTGCCCCTACGGAGATATCCGTAGGGGCAGTGGGTTGCCCCTATGGGTAAATCCGTAGGGGCAACCCTTATTTCTAGTAGTTCATGGGGGACTCGATCCGCCCATGGAAGTTAGCTCCGGTGAGAAGATGGTCGGATGCGGACATGAGGGTCGTGATTCGGCCATGAAAAGCTTCATCCGGAAGCAGATGGTCGGATGACTCGATCCGGACATGGAGAGTTGGACACGGCGAATGATCGGATGGAGACACAAGGGTCTTGATTTGACCATGACAAGTTAAAGCCGGCGAGGAGATGATCGGGAATGGACATTAGGATGTTGATCTGGCTACAACATAGGAAGGAATCTAATGGAGGTTATGATCTCCCTCAGATTTTGTCCTCCGTCGATCTGGTGCGAGCGGTTTTGTACGGCTGATATTTGATTTGAGAGTTAAGTGTGTGGATCTCAATGGGTTAGCATCGACGCCGAGCTATCTGCAAAGGAAGTCCCGGGATGGGTGACCACAATAGGACCCTCCGACTATCAAGTTAGTACCGTAGAATAAGAGTAGAGTAGCGGCGTATTGGGATGAATTCCAGTTACCTGGATCGTCTGAAAGAGAGGTTTATATAGTGGATACGTGGAGCAAGCCGGCGCGAGATTCTCGCCGTCAGTTACGCCCTCTCGTTACGTCCGCGTTGATGGCGGGATCCGCTCATTAATGAGGGAACGCGCCTGCATAGGATGAGAAACGTGAGGCGGCGGATATCTCGCTTTGGCGAGATACGCGGAGCTGTTGCGGAGGCGCTTGGGCTCCGCGCTCTCAGTTGATCGGGGAAGCCGAGGAAGCTCGGTCTGTCAGATGGCTCGGAGACGAGCCGGGAGGTCGAGAAAGCTCGGTCTGTCAGATGGCTCGGAGACGAGCTGGGAAGCCGAGGAAGCTCACACCTTAGAACATCTTGAAGACGAGCAAGGAGGATGAGGAAGCTCGGTTGTAGGATTGCTCGAAGGTGAGCCGATGACTCATTGCTAGGCGAATATAGAAGGTATTCCGGGGAGGTCTCCGAAAGGCCGGATGCAACCTCGAAGGCGAGGTGCCAAAGAACGCCTCCAATGCATCAGGCTCATTCGAGCTCCGTAGCCCCTGGGACACGTCATCTGCTACGTATCGTGATCTTGGGAATTCCCACTTGTGAGTATCATCATTAGCCCACACTCTCGTTTGGACCTATTTATGGGTCGGGTCGAGAATGGTTTGCTTGGTTTTCTCTGCTCAGCTTAGTGCCGAGATTTCTTCATGGTGGATTGTCCGGGAATGACATGGTGTTTGGCAGTCGCGTTGTTTCGATTTTTGAGCCCACGTGGTGTCTCACCGTGGGCCTAAATTTTCACGCGTATCCTCGATGATGTCAGCGGATCGGTGAAATGATTGCGCTTTAAAGAGGGGGCACCGTTTCACTCGATCTTCAGTTGGGCTACGGGCCACGTGTCCGACGTTGGTTGGCGGGCGCGATAGGCTGTCTCTGACTCCTTCCAAGAAGAGACGTCCCCAATGGTCGATCGCCACGTGAAGCCTCGACGGCCGCTAGGTGCGAAGCTTCGTTTTGGCGGAAATCGATCTGGGTCGTAGGATTTTCTCTTTGGAGTGTATAAATAGTAGGGGACCATTCTAGGGCTGACACTTTGCCTTAGTTGTCTTTTAACGTTTGAAGATTGCCCGGCGCACCTCTGCTTAGGTCGGATCTTCTGCTGAATTTTCCTCGACAAACTCTTTCCTTGAATCAGGTTAGATGTTTTCCTCCGATGTGTCTGTAGATATAATAGGGGTAGAGTCGGACGATGAGGCTCCAGTTTTTAGGGCCGAGTCCAGCGGGTCTTCCTCCTCCTCGGCTTCAGATAACCGAGAGGGTTCTTCTTCTACTGGGTCTTCTGTGTCGGGCCCCCCCAGAGTCAGTGTAGGGTTCCTAGGCACTCTAGTGAGGTCTCACAAGGCATCAACCATGCCAATTTCAAAAATTAGAGGTGCCGAGAAACCCTAATACGGATCGTTGGCTAGATTTCTAGGCGATAAAGCTAACTAGTTAACACTTAACTAAAAGAATACGGAAATACAACCTTTGTAGATCCGGTTCTCCACCTCCATAGCTCCGGAACGAAGTCTCCTCGCTGTCCAAATGAATTCCCGGGCTCTAGCGTCGGCTTCGTCGGAGAATTGGCGAGCTAGGTCGTCGATGTCCATGCCGAAGATGATCTACGTCGAAGCATCACTAGATCAAGCTCCACCTTCACCAAGCCTTGAAAACTTGTGAAGGAAACACACTCTACTACTTGGCAAGAGGTAGAGGATGAAGAAATAGGAAGTGGGTAGACTTTAGATTTGGATTTCTCACTCTTTTTCATCACTTGCCATTTATGGAGGCAAGCTTTCTTCACTTGAAGAAATGAAGAAGAAGAAGAATAATGTTATGATAAGTTAATTCCAAAAAGAAAATTAAAAGAATACTTATCATGACCAAACCATGGTCAAGTGTAGAGAATAAATCATGGTTAGTGGGATGGTTAGGGTTAAGCATGAGACAAAATGGTCACTTGGTCAAAGTCTTCATGAAGCTTCATGAACAAAACAAAACAAGCCACCATTTTCTCATTTGCTTTTCTTTTTCCAAAAGAATAAATAAATGAATAAATGAATAAGGAAATAGTAAACCCTAACCATTTCATTAACCAAGGTTTAATTCTTTACACTTAACCAAAAGGCATGTATCATCAAACATGATACAAGCAAGTGCACAAAATCATATCGCATATGTAATGCGCACAACCGAGTGAGAAAATCCATTTAAAGTGAACCAATACTAGTTAATGCAAAGTAATATATCAAATATATAATTATACATTAAATCATTAAATCAACACTTGATTTAACGATCCGGTCATATCGCATATAACCGACTAGTATCATATGTATCGGCTTACCGAACCAACCCTTGATTCGATAACTAGGTTATATCACATACAACCTTTCGATACATCCATCACGAGAATAGAATACGGTATCACATACACGCATTATTCTCGGTCCTGCACATATCTCATATGCGCTCCTATTTCGTTTCGCTTGAGCCAGGAAACCTCTGTGTAGGACTCTAAAGACTCGTCAATACGCCGGCAGCAGGTGATGATCATATCAAACACCCACAAGCCGCAAGCGGTCTGCTAAACGTAACAGCCACCCGGGTATTGAGCGATCAGAAGATCGACGAGCAAGCCTGCTCACACTCCAGTGAATCCAACCAGTAACACTACCGTACAGTCCGGTCTCGTCGTCTGATATGTCGTATATCTTGCCTAGGGGTGGTAAACGTCAGACCCCAATAGCTCGATAAGTCGTGTCGATATGAGGTCTATAACAATTCGAGAAACTACTGGTAACACTTACCAGTAAATCTCAGCAACCCTGGCCAGGGATTTCCTGTTATAGCCAATCGAACACAGCGCAACATCAACACCTTATACCGGGAGAGACGAATCCCCTCCTATCGCTCATTGCCTCCATGTGACTCGGGACTGTACCCAAAAACCACCGTTTTGCACGCCCTCTTGGACGTGGTAAGATGGAAATCAAAGCACAGTGGGAACCACACAAGACTCTATGACGATCTCGGGTCTACAGACTACTCTGTACCAGTGTCACCAGAGAACTGCCATCTGACGTGAGGTATAATACCATCTGGGAGTTCTCGGCGAGTCCGTCCAGTGTACCCAGTCTCTACTGAGCACCCGTATATCATCTCTGATGTCAAACACCAATGGATATGGGATCATCCATCGCCCATCTGTATGGGTCGAGAAGGTATACGCTAGTCTACTCTGGTATATCGATGCCCCATCTCGATACACCCACGACTAGGGACTTTCAAGGATGTACTTATGGACTACCATGTCCCCACTAGTATGATCTGCATCATAGTTCAGGTAGTTAAGTACACATCCTAAGGGCTTTACCAACATGTAACAGAGAGACAATCTGAGCATACATTAAGGTAAAGAGTAACCAGATAGCATACTATCATGTCGAGCAAGAAAGTCCTCCCTATATATGTCCCAGCATCCACTACAATATACATCCCATGTACAGTAATGGCCTCTAGAGCATACATATAACTAACAATCTCCCACTTGCACTAGGGCCATCTGTAGCAGTGGTTGTAGTATCTCATACTCAACCATCCCATAAAAGTCTCTCTCTGGGAATAGGCCTTCGTGAGTGGATCCGCCGTGTTGTCCTCTGAGTATACTCTCCTAACCTTGATCCTTTAGAGATCAACCATCTCCATGATCAAGTGATACTGCCTTAGAATATGTCTGGATCACTGATGGGACGGGGGTTCCTGGCATAAGCCACAACTCCATTGTCACACAATGGTAGGAACTAAGTTCATCTCATGAACTATTATACATCCAAACAGCCTCTTTGGTAGCATCCTAAGTAGCGATGTATCCTGCCTTTATCGTCTAGTATGTCACGGTATCTAGCTTGGAACTCTTCCAACATACCGTCCCTTTACTGAGGGTAAAGATAATGCCTGCGACTGACATTCAGTCGTCTTTATCACCCTGGAACACTTCCAGTGATTCTCCCCAGGATCGATTGATACCATCACACTACTGCTAGTGAGTATCCTAACATCCAATTAGATCTATCTCATAGATCCAAAATCCAGGATTTAGTAGGTATCATTTTGATCCTATATGGAGAATCATTGTGATAAGCGGAGATTGACTGAGCGTAGCATAGGAAACTCCTTCCCTATCAAGAGTATGTCATCCACGTACTCTACGAGGATCACTACCATACTCCCTACTACCTTTTTGTTTATACAAGGTTCATCTACCATTTTGATGATGTCAAACTCTTTGACTAACACATCAAAACAGACGTTCCAACTCCGCGATGCCTGCTTTATCAGATAAAGCATCTTGCTCACGTTTCCGCTGCTCCCACTGTCTACGAGGCCCTCTGGCTGTGTACTTATAGACACACTCTTCTAAAACATCATTTAGAAAAGGAGTCATGGCACCCAACCGCCAGATATCGTAGTCATGGTATGTAGCCGTGACAAGTAGGATCTGGATGGACTTAAGCATAGGTACTGGAAAAGGTTTCATCATTATCCACGCCTGGTCAATGACGAAAACCTTTAACAAGTCTAGCTTTGAAAGTCTCAACTTTTCCATGTACACCAAGTAATCTTCTTAAGATATACTTGCTCCTGATGGGGATTTAACCCTTCAGATATAGCAACCAAAGTCCATACTTTGTTGGTGTATAAGGATTCCATCTCAGATTGCTAAGCATCCAGCCATTCTTACAGAGTCTTACTCCTGATGGCCAGCTCGAAACTAGTTGGGTCATCATCTCATGATGCAATCTTCGCTCCCACTGTCATAGAGAAACCGAAGTATCTCTCAGGTGGGTGAGGAACCCTACTAGATCGGCGGAGAGGTTGAGGTTCGTTGGTATCTACTGAATCCTCTGGTTGTACCAAATCATTTGCTGTAGTTTGTATAGCTGGAACATTTCCAGTTCTACATAACAGACCTTGCCTCGAGCTTGTCCGGATTTTGCTTTTAGACATAGGCTGGACAGCCCCAAATCTTAACTAACTTAAGATATGGGTTCTTACCTTTCCATATCACATATGAAGTGGTAGGCAACTGATTTGATCGAAACCCTATTCAATAGGTATGCAACTTCATAAGTGCATAACTCCCAAAAGGAAATAGGTAACTCAGTAGTACTCATCATAGAGCACACCTTATCAAATAGGGTGTAATTGCTCCGCCCCGATATACCATCGTGCTATGGTGTATTCGGAGGAGTAATGCTGAGAGAGAATCTCATTCTCCTTTAGATAAGTCCAAGAGTTCCGTGCTCAAGTATTCTCCTCCTTGATCTCATCAAAGGACATAATACTTTTATCCGTATTTTGGTTCTCTACTTCTAACTTATATTCTGTGAATATCTTAAAAGGTTCGGACTTGTGTTTCAACAGGAACATAGGTCTGAATCTCGAAAGATTATCAGAGAATGTAATGAAGTAAAAAGAACCGGTCTTGGTATGTGTAGACAGGGGACTTACATACATCAACATGTATCATCCCAAGAGTTCCCTAACTCTTTCTCTGCTTCCATTAAACAGAGCTATGGTCATCTTATCTCTGTGACATGACTAGCGAGTTCCACAAGATGTAAATTCAAACTAATTTAAATTTGCATCTTTATGTAACTCTAGCTAGTCGGGTCGCATTGATATGACCTAGTCTACAATACCTCAAGAAGGAACCGTTCATTTCTGAACTCTTCCTCTTGTGTGTGTTCTGTATACTAAGAACTGTAGTTTGATTTAGAACATCAATGCTTTTAGATAACGTGCATGAACCGATCAACTTTTGATATAGGAAATGTTCAAAACATTATCCAACAATACAAAATTATATCATTTCTTTACTACTAAAGAGACTGATATGATTTTGTATATCAGGTTCGGTATCTAATAACATTCGTTCAGAATCAATGTATTACAATACAGGGTGACAGTGACCAACAGACTTGGCTGCAACTCTTGCCCCGTTTTCTGCCTCATTAAACTTATCACCCGTTCTCAGTTTTTCTACCCTTTTGTAGCCCTATGTAACAGATTACATATCTTGGATCCTGATCCAGTATCATATACCCAGGATTCGGAGGATACTGAGAAACAGTTCTGTATAATGAACACACCCGAAGATGATGCATCAGCATGCACTCTCTTCGTTTGGGCGGCACGGGAAATCTGATATTCCCCAATTTCCTTCTCTGTCTTATAACAATTATAAGTTGGAGCGGGACCAACGTTCCCCAGCTCAGTATAACAAGCAGGTTCGGTCAATAATCCGTATTATTATCTTGATTAAGGCGTGACATGGTCGCTACCAGGAGAGAGAGAGAAGAAAACACTCAGCGTGCGCTCTTGCAAGATTAGATTGGTTATTATTTTATCTAATCAGGATGGCTCCCACTGTTTTTATCAAATCTTCCTTCAAACCCAAAAAGGAAAGACTAGCCGGGATTAATTACACACTACAAGTTTGCCAATCTTTCAGCCAGGCCAGTGTCGGTACTTTGAGGGAGGTCCCCCGTGCTTTCGCACGAACCTAATTAATGTAAACCTCGTTTTTCCAGAGGCGTAACCTCGTTAACACCTTTCTAGACACCTACTTGATAGGCTAATTGTAATGTGTAAAACTCTCCCAGGAGTAACTCTTACTAGCAGCGGGTATCGGGATCCAACTATCTCATAGAAGGTATGCAATCTCATTGCAAATCTCAACACTTGAAATTCCCGATAATATTTTGCCCCTAGCATCCTATGACCTTGACGGAGGCCAACAAACCATAGGCTACTAGTCAAGTTCAACCCGTCATTTCTTGATCGAATCAAACCCACCCGCACGACCCTTGACGGAGGCCAACAAGGTCGCACGACTACCCTAACTCAATCTGCATAATATGCATAAGCAGATAAATACTGGTTAGCTACCGCACACTGCGCCTTGACGGAGGCCAACAAACGCAGCACGGATACTAAACAGCACTTATCTGAAATGACGGAGGGCTACGAAAGGTTTTTATGAAAACTTATTGCGTAATGAACTTGATATCGTTGTAGGATCGAATAAATTTTGAAATGGAGTGCTTTTGAGGCTTTTCTTGTTTTGCTAAAGGAGTCACTCCCGGTGAAGGGATCGTCAGTCCTTTCCTCGTCGAATGAGGTGCGGGATATATCATATATATCACTGTGCAAAGCAAAAACACTTAAAAGTTATCAAAAAACAAACCGAGTGTGTAGCATCTGCCAGTTATTGCTAAAGGAGTCACTCCCGATGAAGGGATCTCGGTCCTTTCCTTATCGAATAAGGTGCAGGATATATCATATATATCACTGTGCAAAGCAAGAACTGTAGCTACCTGTTTTATTTTGAAATTCGATTCTACAACATCTTAGGTTTCTTTTAATTTCATTAATCTCATTAATGAAGTCCCATCATTTAAGTACCTAAACATCACAGATAAATACGACGTACACTTATGCCATCCGCATTCGCCTCGATGTCCCCTCGTGCACCGTTAGGTTAGGTAACTAACGGCAGAGCGGGGCAGGGCTAGCGCGGGTGTAAAACATAAGTAACGCCTATATAATATATCATATATACTATATACTGTATCTATCACATGATCACATCACAGATATCGCAGCAGAAGAATCATATGAAATATTGGATATACTAGGACGTCCGTGTTTTCAATACGAGCCAGTATAAAACACGGATTCCACGGTCGTGATGAATAGTCAAACCCACACCCCTAGACCCCTACGAGAGCAGCAAGCAACCCTACCAATTCTGGAGTTAGGAGACCCGGACTCGACTCCTCGAGTTGGTCTCCCACTGTACTCCAGAACCCGGTTACTTGTGCCCTCCTCCTTGGGTCTATCCTAGTGCGGAAAAGTAAATAATATACAAAGGGTGACTACTTCCGCAACCTGGAAGTGCCCCAATAAAAGAATATTACATACAAGTTTTTACATGAATGAAAATGAAAAACACTCATCTCACATAAAAAACCCCGGCTATTCATACACGACGATCCAATATAACATATCCAGCAACACATTACATCACATGTCATCAACGTAAGTAAACTTGCGTATCCCAATTGTCGTTGACATATAGCAACGAAACCGGCGATATCACATATTACACTTACGGTCACAGAAAAGAAAGTGTAAAACTACAACGGTTGGAATCCGCAATCTCTTCAGACATCGCATGCCTGACCAAATGAATTACTTAGACATCGCATGCCTAACAATTATAAACCCCGCATTTTAGTCTCATTATCGAAAACACTTTTCAATATCAAGTCGGGCAATTCAACAAGATTCCCGACATCCTGATTTAATGCTCGTCGCAAACTTCAGTAGACGGCTGCACCCCCGATATCGTCGACGAAGTGCACCAAGGCGGAACACTGCTACCGTGAGCACCCGGACGGATGCTTTCGGCGACGGGGTTCTCCTACAGTCACTTGGTCGGGGCTATGGGGTGAGGCTGTCTATTAAGTTTATCCGGCGAGTATCCGCGTACGCTACGTGATTGCGACGGACTTTTGATCACATCAAAATTCCGTGGCAACCGATCAAGTGAGACTAAAGTGCTACGTTTATAACATTCATTCAGTTATCTCATAACTTTTGTGAATTCCAATTATTGTATCCCATTCCGGATAAATAGAAAATGTCAAACTTTCCGATCGAACAATCGAACACCCAAGTTTTCCCGATACAGATCAACACATGAAACAAGTCTAAAAACATTCAATTCGTGCCTCAGTACCAACGGTCCAGCCGTAGAAGGGTCAAGCCAACTCCTCACATGTGGCATGCCGTACTGCCCCAAACCCGAAGGTTCAAAGGGCAGTTCAAGACGGTCACATAATCGAGTTAAGGTTTGTTGTCTTCTAGAGGGTCCATCGCGTTACTTGCACTACTTAGAACGTCGTTAAACTACGGAAAAATCCAACACTTGGAAATTTCCTGACAGGGGAAAAATTGGGTATTTATATCCGGTCGAACTTTTTTAACATATTCAAAAATTTATCCGGAAAGCCACACAGACAAAATTTGATAATCCGATCGAACATTCGAATCCCCAAAACAACTTAGAAAATTCAACTCTTGAAAAAATATTAAAAATTCCCAGGAAAACCAGCACTGCATATTATGAATTACTGTGCAAATTTGGATGCCACAAAAGACAAAACGGCCGCGGTTCCGCCGCACGAGCCAGGCTCGTGCCGCGGAAACGCGGCGCATTGATGGAATTAGGCACATGAATTTTACAGTATCCTTTAGAATTTCCTGCTGATTTTACTGCATATTTTTAATATGGAAAAATCCCAGTTTTTGAAAAAAGGACAGAGAGCTATTTTTGAGTTGGGTTTCGGGTTCGTTCGGGTTTCAAATTCCGTCTAGACTTCGCCTAAGGCTCTAGCTAGGCTCTGATACCACTGTAGGGTTCCTAGGCACTCTAGTGAGGTCTCACAAGGCATCAACCATGCCAATTTCGAAAATTAGAGGTGCCGAGAAACCCTAATACGGATCGTTGGCTAGATTTCTAGGCGATAAAGCTAACTAGTTAACACTTAACTAAAAGAATACGGAAATACAACCTTTGTAGATCCGGTTCTCCACCTCCATAGCTCCGCAACGAAGTCTCCTCGCTGTCCAAATGAATTCCCAGGCTCTAGCGTCGGCTTCGTCGGAGAATTGGCGAGCTAGGTCGTCGATGTCCATGCCGAAGATGATCTACGTCGAAGCATCACTAGATCAAGCTCCACCTTCACCAAGCCTTGAAAACTTGTGAAGGAAACACATTCTACTACTTGGCAAGAGGTAGAGGATGAAAAAATAGGAAGTGGGTAGACTTTAGATTTGGATTTCTCACTCTTTTTCATCACTTGCCATTTATGGAGGCAAGCTTTCTTCACTTGAAGAAATGAAGACGAAGAAGAATAATGTTATGATAAGTTAATTCTAAAAAGAAAATTAAAAGAATACTTATCATGACCAAACCATGGTCAAGTGTAGAGAATAAATCATGGTTAGTGGGATGGTTAGGGTTAAGCATGAGACAAAATGGTCACTTGGTCAAAGTCTTCATGAAGCTTCATGAACAAAACAAAACAAGCCACCATTTTCTCATTTGCTTTTCTTTTTCCAAAAGAATAAATATATGAATAAATGAATAAGGAAATAGTAAACCCTAACCATTTCATTAACCAAGGTTTAATTCTTTACACTTAACCAAAAGGCATGTATCATCAAACATGATACAAGCAAGTGCACAAAATCATATCGCATATGCAATGCGCACAACCGAGTGAGAAAATCCATTTAAAGTGAACCAATACTAGTTAATGCAAAGTAATATATCAAATATATAATTATACATTAAATCATTAAATCAACACTTGATTTAACGATCCGGTCATATCGCATATAACCGACTAGTATCATATGTATCGGCTTACCGAACCAACCCTTGATTCGATAACTAGGTTATATCACATACAACCTTTCGATACATCCATCGCGAGAATAGAATACGGTATCACATACACGCATTATTCTCGGTCCCGCACATATCTCATATGCGCTCCTATTTCGTTTCGCTTGAGCTAGAAAACCTCTGTGTAAGACTCTAAAGACTCGTCAATACGCCGGCAGCAGGTGATGATCATATCAAACACCCACAAGCCGCAAGCGGTCTGCTAAACGTAACGGCCACCCGGGTATTGAGCGATCAGAAGATCGACGAGCAAGCCCGCTCACACTCCAGTGAATCCAACCAGTAACACTACCGTACAGTCCGGTCTCGTCGTCTGATATGTCGTATATCTTGCCTAGGGGTGGTAAACGTCAGACCCCAATAGCTCGATAAGTCGTGTCGATATGAGGTCTATAACAATTCGAGAAACTACTGGTAACACTTACCAGTAAATCTCAGCAACCCTGGCCAGGGATTTCCTGTTATAGCCAATCGAACACAGCGCAACATCAACACCCTATACCGGGAGAGACGAATCCCCTCCTATCGCTCATTGCCTCCATGTGACTCGGGACTGTACCCAAAAACCACCGTTTTGTACGCCCTCTTGGACGTGGTAAGATGGAAATCAAAGTACAGTGGGAACCACACAAGACTCTATGACGATCTCGGGTCTACAGACTACTCTGTACCAGTGTCACCAGAGAACTGCCATCTGACGTGAGGTATAATACCATCTGGGAGTTCTCGGCGAGTCCGTCCAGTGTACCCAGTCTCTACTAAGCACCCGTATATCATCTCTGATGTCAAACACCAATGGATATGGGATCATC
This sequence comes from Agapanthus africanus, assembly GCA_030015575.1. Classification (NCBI taxonomy): domain Eukaryota; kingdom Viridiplantae; phylum Streptophyta; class Magnoliopsida; order Asparagales; family Amaryllidaceae; genus Agapanthus; species Agapanthus africanus. The sequence continues at coordinate 167,662,041 of CM057341.1, read as the reverse complement.
CATCGCCAATCTTTATGGGTCGAGAAGGTATACGCTAGTCTACTCTGGTATATCGATGCCCCATCTCGATACACCCACGACTAGGGACTTTCAAGGATGTACTTATGGACTACCATGTCCCCACTAGTATGATCTGCATCATAGTCCAGGTAGTTAAGTACACATCCTAAGGGCTTTACCAACATGTAACAGAGAGACAATCTGAGCACACGTTAAGGTAAAGAGTAACCAGATAGCATACTATCATATCGAGCAAGAAAGTCCTCCCTATATATGTCCCAGCATCCACTACAATATACATCCCATGTACAGTAATGGCCTCTAGGTCATACATATAACTAACAGTCAGGACTGCCCTAGTCACTCACCGTCGGGCGGCGACAAGGGCTTCCAAGGTGCGCATCGGGAATACCCGCGATGCGCCCTCCGTCTTGAATCGCCTGGACGAGCTTTCCGACATCCGAACTCGATTTCATATCCCCTCTGGCTATTCACTCCGTTTGGCCAGAGAGGGTGAGTGGGCAGACCAGGTGCGGGGCAAGGAGATTGCTCTGTATCTGGAAGCATTCCGGGCAGAGATGCATCTGCCCTTCTCATCCGAGATTTGTGCGGTGCTCTATTGTTTCTGTCTTGTCCCGAGCCAGCTAGCACCGAACTTATGGAGGATCCTCCTCGGGTTTCTGGTCTGATTAAAATTTGATTGGATCCCCTTCGATTTGAGCCTCCTCCTGTCTTTTCTTTTTTATAAAAATCACCCCCGGATTAGTAAGGAAGAACCGAGCTGGGTGTATCTGTCGTTTAAAAAACGCAAGGGTAGGACGGCCGGGTCTGGGGTAGTGGTCGTCCCTTCTTCCATTCATGAGTGGAAGGAGAAGTTCATTTTTGTCGGTCCTCCGGAGGGTGAGGATTGGCCTGTGCCCACCCATTGGCATAGGGCCAACTGCTCGAGGGTGAGGCAGTCGAACGCCCCTGAGGCGAAGGTGGTGTCCCAGGAACCGATTCAGCGGGCTGATGTCCTGCTCTCCGAGCAGGTACTGAGCTGGGACGGACTCAGTCTTGCACGTTTTTTTGGGTAAGTTAGGGCTCCCGACGATCTGTTTAGATTTTTCCAAAATTCTTTTGTCGTTCCTGTGTTTCTGACACTTTCCTTATGTTTTTTTTCCTTTTTGCATATCCCATGGACCGATAAAAAATTATGGCTGCCAAGGCCCAGGGAAGAAAGACCGGTGGCGCCAGCTCGTCCCGACCAGGTTCGAGCGCTGCTCCTAGGCAAACTCCTTTTCCAAGACTCCCGCGACGCCAACTGTCCCGAAGGAATGCCGCGGGAGGGGGGAAGACAGAAACAAGCGCGGGACTCGGCTCTTCGGGTCAGGGCGGAGGTGTTTCCCCCCGTCGAATCCCCCTTTAAAAGACAGAAGCGGGTGGTTTCTCGGGTACCACCGACTGGGATTCAAGTGCAGGAGGGTGACTTCCGCATCGAGGTGCCCTCAGGGCTATCCGTGGCCAACAGCTTGCTGGCGGACATGGAGAAGGCGGGTAGGGCCAAGATTCCCCGGAGCACCATAAAGGCCCAAGTGGCCGCCATTGCTTAGGAGGTGGTTCAGGTCAGTAATTTTCTTTGAAAATTTCTTAAGTTTTATTTCCTCAGTTTCAGTTCTTTAACACGTTTGTTGTTTTCCTCGGTTCCTTCAGCACTGCGCTCTCCTTGTCGCCATGGAGTCCGAGGAGATTGCCCGGGCAATGAAGAACGCGGGCGAATCCTCCTCGTGAGAGAAAATGCTTCTTCTTCAATTGTAGCAAGAGGAAGAGAAGGTGGCCTTTCTTGACTTGAGATTGGTCGCCGAGGGCCTGACGGTCTCCAAGCTGAAGGAGTCCCATCGGCTCTTAACCGAATCTAACCGGGATATCCACGCCTAGATGAAGGAGATGAACGACCTTTTCATCGCCATGAAAAGGTCGAGAGACGCCATCAAGAAGAATGCCCGGACGACTTGTGATGCGGCGAAGCTTGCTGAGAGCAAGGCGGAGAGGGCCGTGGAGGAGTACAAGGCGTCTGATCAGTTTTACCTCGATCTCGCCGACTCCGCGGCCGTCGGGTGGCACAATGCCCTCAACGCCGTCAAAGAGGCTATGCCCGAGTTCATCGACCGTGAGCTCCGAGCAATATTTCCCCTCGCCGAGGAAGCGCCACAGGGTGGCGGCGCCGAGCTGGTCGTGGAAGCCGTGGTGGCCGGCGGAAGTGCCGAGCCCGAGGTCGTCATTATGGTCTCCGGTGGAGGTGTAGATCTAGGAGAGGTGGCGGCCGAGTGGGCAGCCTAAGCTGTTCCCCCTTCTTCTTTTTCTCTTTTTAGAATTTTTGTAACCCTCTGGGCATTTTTTGTAAGGCTGAGGAGCCCACAATACCTCGTGTATAATTTTGATTTTTGTAAGCCTCCGGGCATTTTTGTAAGGCTGAAGAGCCCACAATACCTTGTATAATTTTGATCATAAATAAAGTACATACATTTGCTCAAGCCAAAAGTTTTCCCTCTCTCCTTTTTTTAGCTCGCAAAACTTCTCTTCTTTATCTTACAAGTACAAATCTTTTTATCTTGCAAGTGATTTTAGCTCGTAAGTGTAAAGGTTATCCAGTGGGCGTGACACAATCTTCCTGTAGGCCAGAGCCCCCCTTTCCCCGGAGTTGAGGATTCGATCGTGCATCGAGCATGAATCGTATGATAGCCAAGTGTAGAAAGGCCGGTATCCTCCTTTTCCTCGGAATCGAGCATGGATCGTGCGTTAGCCAATTCTGGATAGGCCGGCATCCCTCGACTCTTTCTTGGTGCGGGTCTTAGACCCGTGTCTTCGTAGGGCAAGAAGATACTCGGCGGCCTCGTAACGAGGGCTTTAGATCCACTTCTTTGTAGGGCAGGAAGCTACCCGTTGTGGATGGACCGAGCAGGAATCTGCTCGGTGGCTTCGTGATGAGGTATTCGGATCCACGCCTTTGTAGGGCAGGAAGCTACCCATTGTGGATGGACCAAGCAGGAATCTGCTTGGTGGCCTCGCGATGAGGGCTTTGGATCCACACCTTTGTAGGATAGGAAGATACCCGTTGTGGATGGACCAAGCAGCAATCTGCTCGGTAGCCTCGCGATGAGGGCTTTGGATCCACACCTTTGTAGGGCAGAAAGCTACTCATTGTGGATGGACCGAGCAGGACTCTGCTCGGTGTCCTCATGATGAGGGCTTCGGATCCACACATTTGTAGGACAGGAAGCTCTCTCGTGAAAGGACCTAGTTTGGAAGACTTAGTTAATGCCGAACTTCTCTTCTTTTAGCTAATGACGAAGCTGAAAAGGAATTACATTATTTAAAGGAAGGTTCATACTTATTTATACAACTTGAGCTTTTTTGCGTTATAAGGCCGAGGAAAATTACGGCCCCGGGCGTCCTGCAGGCGATATGCTCCACCGGGCAACGTTTCTGTTACGAGAAACGGTTCGTCCCACTTCGGAGAGAACTTGTGCGGTTTTCCTTAGTCTACGAACTCGTTTCTTCGCAAGACCAAATCTCCTGTCTTGAAGGCCCGATGATTAACTCGAGAATTGTAGTAGCGAGCGGTCTATTGTTGATAGGCGGCTGTTCTGATTTACGCTCGATGTCTCTTTTCCAACAAGATGTCCAAGTTGCTTCGGAGTGCCAAAGTGTTAGCTTCGTCGTCAAAGTGTTCGACCCTATAACCGGGTAGCCCAATTTCCACGGGGACCGTCTCCTCGGTCCCGTAGCAGAGGCTAAATAGGGTTTCTCCCGTTGGTGTCTTTTTCGATGTCCGCAATGCCCATAGCATCCGCGGTAATTCCTCGACCCAGCTGCCTTGCCTTCCTTCCAAACGGGCTCTGAGACCGCGGATGATGCCTCGGTTCGCTACCTCGGCCTGCCTGTTGCATTGCAGATGTGCGACCGCAGCAAACTTCATCAATATATGGTAGTCGTTGCAAAATTCTTTGACTTTATCATTTTCGAAGTTGGTCCCATGATCGGTAACCAAGCACACCGGGATTCTAAATCGAGAGATTATGTTATTCCGTAAGAAGTTTATCGTAGAAGCGGCGTCCGGTTTCCTGATGGGCACGGCCTCTATCCATTTCGTGAAGTAGTCCACGACGACAGGGATGTATCTGTGTCCGCCCGTGTCGGTGGGGAGTTGGCCCACCATATCCATCCCCCATTGTGCAAATGGCCAAGAAGAACTGAGTGGAGTTAGTTCGGTGGTAGAGAGACGAGGTATGCTGCCGGAGAGTTGGCAGTTCTTGTATCTTTTGACCAGCTTCTCGGCATCCTGGTGTATTTTCGGCCAGTAGTACCCTTGGAGTAGTGTCTTCTGGACCAGGGTGCGGGCCCCTTGATGCGCTCCCCCGACCCCTTCATGTATCTCTCGCAGAATGTAGTCTGCCTCGAGGGGTTGATGCACCGGAGCAGAGGCTGAGTGTATGACTTCTTGTACAGGTTTCGTTGCTCCAGAGGAAATGGCGTGCTTTGGCCCGAAGCCGGTGAGCTTCTTCTCGGTCTTCGGGGAGTACACCGTCTTTTAGGAATTCCACGAGGGCCTTTCTCCAATCTCGGCCTTCTTCCTGTGTCGTGTAGATCTGGAGCGTTACCTCTCCGTCTTCCACGCTGGGCCGTGGCAAGACTTCAAAGAGGATATTTCTTTTATGGTTGGCTGAATAGGAAGAAGCGAGCTTGCTCAAGGTGCCGGCCTGGGTGTTCAAGTTCCTGGGAATCTGCTCCACTTGGACTTCGTCGAAATTTTTCCGAAGCCTTTTTACCTCGGCCAAATATTTGATCATGAGTGGCTCCCGGCCTCAAAACACCCGGTTACTTGGCCGACGACTAGTGCGGAGTCGCTGCGAACCTTGATGGTCTTCAGCCCTATCCTGGAGGCGATTCGCAGTCCTGCCAACAAAGCCTTGTATTCCGCGGCGTTGTTTGACGCTCTGAACCTGAGCTTTAAAGAGTATTCCATTTTCGCTTCATCCGGGCCGCGGATAATCAGGCCAGCCCCGCTCCCCTCCTCTGTGGAGGATCCATCCATGTAGAGCACCTAATCCGGGATGGGGTCGGGCACGTCCTCGACCGAGGGACGTAGTTCGGGGGCTCGTGCCGCCGTTTCTTTTTTAGTGGGGATGGTGTATTCGACAAAAAAATCAGCTAAGACCTGTGTTCCCTTATAAAAAAAGGGATGGAGGAAAGTTCTTCACTAAAGCAGTCCCACGTGTTTAACACGTGAGTGCCTATATGCAACGCATATAGGCACAGCAATTAAAAACAATTGCAAGGCCAAAGATCCCCACGTGTTTAACACGTGAGTGCCTATATGCATATAGGCACTGCAATTAAAACAATTATTAGGCTAAAACAGCCCCACATGTTTAACACGTGAGTGCCTATATGCAACGCATATAGGCACTGCAATTAAAACAATTGCTAGGCTACAACAGCCCCACGTGTTTAACACGTGAGTGCCTATATGCAACGCATATAGGCACTGCAATTAAAACAATTCCAAGGCCAAAGAGCCTCACGTGTTTAACACGTGCGTGCCTATATACAAAGCATATAGGCACAACAATTAAAACAATTGCAAGGCCAAAGAGCCCCACATGTTTAACACGTGAGTGCCTATATGCAACGCATATATGCACTGCAATTAAAACAATTTCTAGGCTAAAACAACTCACGTGTTTAACACGTGAGTGCCTATATGCAACGCATATAGGCACAACAATTGAAACAATTGCCAAGCTAATAATCCCCACGCGTTTAACACGTAAGGGCACTTCCCTACTTAACAAGAAACCGTTGGATCAAAGATCCAATGATGATAGATTTAAATTCTATTGAACTTTTAAATGGGAAATGTTATTTTCTGTTAAACAGAAATTTGACGGATCAAAGATCCCATGAGTTGGAAAATATTTTTCATCTCTCCAAGCACCCTTGGATGAAAAATACAACGGTGATTAAAAATCACCAATCTACAGAATAAATTCTGTATAGGAAAATATTTTCCTAATCTTGTTTAAGAAACAAGAAAATATGTTCTGTGAGATAGAACCCTTGGATCAAAGATCCAACAGCGGGTAAAACCCCCAAATCAATTGAAGTATCTTAATAAGATATTTCCTAAAACTAATTAACAAACTTTTGTCCACTATATAAAGAAACCAAGACTTTAAGTCTGAAAGAGGAAAGACCCCCCCCCCCCCCATAAACTTTGAGAAACAAAAGAAAAAGACAAAAAGAGAATTCAATTCTCTAGAAGAAGAAGATCCCCTTCTTAAACAAAATATCCTAGGTTAGAAGAAAGTAAAGAGATTATCTTATCTCTTCTTTAAGAGTTTAACCCATCATACAAGAACTTAGTTCTTCCTCTGTTTGAGGTCTGCAGAAGCAGATCTCCCCACAAGTTGATAATTTAATTCTCATCGGGGAGATTCTGTTATGCAGATTCAAAACTTAGGGGAAAGAACTAAATTCAAAGAATTTAATTCTTACAAAAATATATAGGAATTTAATTACTCTGATGAAACTAAGGTTTAACCCTGTAAAAGAATTTAATTCTTATAAAATAAAGGATTTGAAATTCTCTAAACTCAAATCCCAGCATCATTGATATAAGATCAAGATCTTCAGGCACATAGAGGGAAAGACTAATGATTCACACACAAGCCTCTAAAAAGAAGAACAAGAAGTGCCTCCTAGGACAGTCACGTGTTCCCACGTGACCCCCAAGCACTTATACAGAAAAGGGAATAAACCCAAAGGCAGTGCTCACATTTTGAAAGCACTTCACGTGTTTGCACGTGAGCATTAATGAATTAAGTGCTTATCACTTATAAGAGAAGAGAAATAAAGTTCAGAGAACAATTCCCGTTTCGGGCGCCTCACGTGCTCACACGTGAGCCAAGTGCTCATAAAAGAAGAGGGAAATAAAACCCAAAAAGGCAGTACCCAACTTTAGGGCGCCTCACATGCTCTCACGTGAGTGCCACAAGAATTAAGTGTTTAACACTTATATATAAACAGGGACTTGAGCCCAATATACAGCACCAGCTTTGAGGTGCTTCACGTGCCACACGTGAGCGCCTCTGGAATTCAGTGTTGAACACTGCTTTAGAGCCTCACATGGGAACATGTGAGTGCTGAACGTATACTAGTGTTTAACATTATGGGAAATCAATTCCAGCCTCAAGTTGGCTAAGTCTTCTTGAGATTAAAATATCTTCGATGAGATTAAAACATCTTTGATCTCCAAATTGACCAAGCCTCTATGCTCATGACTTCCCAAACTAATGAAGAAATTTTAGTCTCAAAATACGACTAATGATGGAATTGGTTCAAGGGTACATCTCTCTACACCTCTGATGCATGTTGTTGTAATTCCTCAACGTTTTCAGAGAGGTGGCAGGTCCCAACAACCAACTGTTTTTGGATGCACTTCCCAAAATGGCGACAACGGACCGCAACGTCCTTAAATTAGCTACGGACCAAAACGTCCTTAAACTACCAATGGACCGAAACGTCCTTAAACTAAAGTAATGGAGCCCAAATGCTCTTTTGTTGGGTCTGAACGATCCCAAAATGCTGCTGAGTAGATCTTAGTCTCAAATTAGACTAACGTATCCTCAACAAACATTAAAGTTGATCTTAATCTCAAACGAGATTAACGATCCTTCAATGAACCCAAACCAAAATCTAAGAATATACGGATTTGGACTAATCCACGCCCTACGGGCGACAACATAAATTAGTCTCCGTATACAATCCACGGGTAACCAAAAATAAAACAAACACACACGACACGAAGTGACCTTTTGGAGCAGGAGAAAGTGGTTACCGCGATGCAATAACGTAATTAACTGCAGGGGCTTGCTCCTGCAGGGAAGAGCGTCCCCACAATCAAAAAACCCTTCGCAAACGAGGGGGAATCTGACGAAGTCTGCTACAACGGCCACATCCATCCAAACTTCCGATACACGGTGCCATAAAATCAACTTGGAATCTTCGGAGAGGTGGAAGGATAAATCCAAATAGCATCTGTCCCCAAATTCATGCAAGACGATCCATCCCGGGTCGTCTCCATTTTTGGCGCTAAACAACCTGTGCTTTGATGGCTTGTTGGGGGTGGTATTTGATATCGAATTAGGACAATTCCCACCTCCATTTCTCCAGACGACCTGACGATTTGGGGGAGTCAAGAATAGACCCTAAAGGTCGCTCGGTGAGGACGAGGATTGTGTGCGCTTCGAAATAGTGTCGAAGTTTTTTGAAGGCGACGCCCAGTGCCAGGACTATTTTTTCTATGGCCGGGTATCTCGTTTCCGCGTCCTTGAAAACATGGCTCACGTAGTAGACCGGTCTTCTCTGACGACCACTGAGCCTGCAGTTTGGTCGGAGATGGCTAGATACAGCAATAACTCGTCACCCTCGACTGGTCGGGTGAGTAGCGGTGGGGTCGCCAAGTGTGCCTTGAGTTGTTCGAAAGCGCTCTAGCACTCTTCAGACCATTCGAACTTAGGAATTTTCCTTAGGGTCTTGAAAAACGGGAGGCATTTTTCTCCGGATCTGGACATAAAGCTGCTCAGGACAGCCACCCTCCCTGTGAGTCTCATGATGTTGACATTGCTCTTGGGTGTTGCCATATTGCAGATGGCGCTGATCTTTTCATGGTTCGCTTCGATTTCTCGGTGGGTAATCATGAACCCGAGGAACTTCCCACCGGTGACTCCGAAAGCACATTTAGCTAGATTCAGCTTTAGTTTGTACTTGTGCAGGACGTCAAATGTCTCGTTGAGGTCTTTAGTGTGCCCAGCCGACGAGGTGGAATTTACGAGCTTGTCGTCGATGTAGACTTCCATGTTTCTACCACTTTGAGGTTTGAATAGCTTGTTGACAAGCCGCTGGTACGTGGCCCCAGCGTTCTTGAGTCCGAAGGGCATCACTTTATAGCAGTAGACCCCCCGATCAGTGGTGAAGGCGGTAAGTTCTTCGTCGGCCGGGTTCATCCGGATTTGATTGTAACAGGAGAAAGCGTCCATAAAGCTCAATAGTTGGTGGTCGGTCGAACTGTCCACTAGCTGTTCTATCCGAGGAAGCAGATAGTTGTCTTTGGGGTAAGCCTTGTTCAAGTCCGTGAAATCGACGCACATGCGCCATTTCCCGTTTGCCTTCTTGACCATGACCACGTTTGCCAGCCAAACCGAGTAGTCCAGGTTCTTGATAAAGTTGGCGGCAAGCAATCGATCCATCTCTTCTTCTATCGCCTTTTGTTTAACCGGCGTGAAACTTCTCTTCTACTGTCGGATGGGCCGGGCCTTCGGGTCGACCCCGAGCTTGTAGGAGATTACTTCCGGGTCGATTCCGGGCATGTCCGCAGGTGCCCAAGCGAATACGTCCGAGTTATCTCGGAGGAACCGGATCAGGCCTTCGCGGTGGTCCCCTGTCAAGAGCGAGCCGATCTGGAATGTCCGGCTATCGGTCCCCTCTATGAGGGGGACTTCCGTCAACGCTTCCACTGGGGCACCACGAACTTCCCTTTGGTCGTCGCGTGTATATAAAGATTCTTGGAAGTCGTGCGTGTCTCCAAAATCGCCGCCCTGCTTTCAGGCGAGGCCTGTCGAGGCGTGGCAAATCTTGGCGGTTTGCTGGTCCCCATAAACCCGGCATATCCCCCCTTAATCCAAAGGGAATTTTAGTGCGAGGTGATAGGTCAAGATCTGAGCCCGGAGGGCGTTCAGGGTAGGGCGTCCCAGGAGAACGTTATATGACGATGGGACCTTAGCAATGAGGAAGTTCACCGGTATGTTCCGCGTCTTGCCCGCTTCCCCAATGTTGAGGAGGAGGGTGACCGATCCTTCTGTTGGGACGGAATGGTTGGTGAACCCGGAGAGGACATGGGAGGTCGGTTGAAGGTCGGATGAATCCAACCCCATACGCCGGAAACAGTCGTAGAACATGATGTCCGCCGAGCTCCCGGAATCGATCAATATTCTCTGGACCTTATAACGATGGACTCGGGCCGCTATCACAAGGGGATCATTATGAGGAAGTGATATGCCGCGAAGGTCTTTGTCGGTGAATATGATCGGATCATCCTTCCTGCATTTCTTGTGGAGCGGATCGTTTACTTCCTCGACTGGTAGGAGGCGGTGGCTCCCCCTACTTTCCCAAGCTGGATCCTCGGTAACGACCATAATTTGCCCGATTTTTAATTCTCCGGGAGGGGTTTGGTCCTTTTGCTCCTGCTCCACCTGCCGCTTGTCCCGTAGGTACTTCGCCAGGTGGCCGGAGTGGATCAACTCCTCTATGTAGTCACGGAGCTGTTTGCAGCTCTCAGTCGGATGACCCTGCGACCTGTGATAGGCGTAGTACGGGCCGCGGAGATGCTTACTCGTTCTTTGGGTGACTGGCAGGAACTTAAAGAACCTCTCTCCCTTAGTTTCCTCCAGCAGCTCGGTCTGGGAAATGTTCAGAGGCGTGTAAACCTGGAACCTCAGGGAATAAGGTTTTGGGCGATCGAATTTCCTTTTCTCTTCCTTGCCCCTCTTTGTCCGGTTTGCTTAGTCGCCTCGGGGCAGGTTGGAGTTCACCTCTGACTCGAGTTGGATCTCTCTCTCGGTCCATGCCTTCACTTCGGCCATGCTCTTAGGTTGCGCCAATGTAAAGGAGTGGAGTCACTCTTTGTGCCTAAGACCCAATCTCAGCGTGGTGATAACCGTTTCGTCGCGGTGCTCGGGAACCTCCAGGAGGGCATTGTAGAAGCGAGTGATATACCCTTTGAAGGATTCCTTGTCTCCGCTTTTGACGGTGAACAGGTAATCGACCGTCTTCTTCTGTCGTCGGTTTCCGACGAAATGACCGAGGAATTGGGTAGCCAGCTCATCGAAGGTTGAGATGGAGCGCAGCGCAAGCCTTCGGAACCAGTCCCGGCCAACCCGGATTAGGACAGTGGGAAAAGCTCGGCATTAAGCCGCGTTCGAGTTATCTTGGAAGCTCATGCCCGCCGTAAATACGTTCAAGTGGTCCTCCGGGTCGGACTTCCCGTCGAAGAGGGCCACTTTAGGCGGCTTATTCATGAACGAGACGCGCTCGGCCAGTAGCCTTTTTGTAAAGGGCTTTGTAAGCAAATCAGTGGAGTACTTAGCCCCTTCGCCGGACATATGACCATCCCGTCGTATGCTTTCAATTTCCTTTTCGAGAGCTTCGATCCGGTGGTGGTACCCCGAGGATTCCGCACAGTCGGAGCGGCGGCTATCCCCGCTTCGGAACTGTGCGAGGGTGCGTCTTTGATTCCGCTCTATCACATTTCTTAAATCCTCGGACAAGGCCCTTCTTGAGTAGTCCCGACGTTCGCCGTTCGCGCAGTCTCGATGGGGGTGGGGGTGCCGGTCGCGCCTGGAAGCAGGCGAACTGACCGACACCTCCTTTGGGGGAGTGAGCGCGCGGCGGGTGTCGGAACGACGGCCCAGTCTTCCATGAGATCGGGGTGTAGAGCTGTCAGGTGCCCAGCGGGTCATGGAATCATTCACCGCATGCGGGTCATGGTTGCCGGATTCGGCACGCCGGCGTTCAGTGACGCTGGGATGAGCTTGAGCGAGACCGAGGGCCTGGGCGTGCCCCTTTGTCCTTTTGCGGGCGTCGTTATACCGAGAATGGGGAACTGCGGCTTGATGGGTAGGGCCCCCAGCTTGAACGCGGACGAGCGCATCCATCATAACTGTGAGTCTGTCGATTCGAGTGGATAAGATGCCGATGACGTTAGGAGGGGGAGTAGAACCACTCCCGCCTCCGTTATGGAGGGTGGGGCGGTTCGTATTGGGATCATCGCGGTTGTCGCTAGCCATCAGGTCGAGGGTAGAAGATCAACTTTATGGGTGGAGAAGCTTCTGAAGCGTTTCCCACAGACGGCGCCAACTGATGGAGGTTATGATTTCCCTCAGATGTTGTCCTCCGTCGATCTGGTGCGAGTGGTTTTGTGCGGCTGAGATTTGATTTGAGGGTTAAGCGTGTAGATCTCAATGGGTTGGTATCGATGCCGAGCTATCTGCAAAGGAAGTCCCGGGGTGGGTGACCACCGTAGGACCCTCCGGCGATCAAGTTAGTACCGTGGAATAAGAGCAGAGTAGCGGCGTATTGAGATGAATTCCAGTTATCTGAGTCGTCTGAAAGAGGGGTTTATATAGTGGTCGAATGGAGCAAGCCGGCGCGAGATTCTCGCCATTAGTTACTCCCCCTCGTTACGCCCACGTTGATGGCAGGATCTGCTCATTAATGGGGGAACGCGCCCACGTGGGACGCGGAACATGGGGTGGCGGATATCTCGCTTTGGCGAGATACGTGGAACCGTTGCGGAGGCGTTTGGGCTCCGCGCTCTTGGTTGATCGGGGAAGCCGAGGAAGCTCGGCCTGTCAGATGGCTCGGAGACGAGCCGGGAGGCTGAGGAAGCTCAGCCTGTCAGATGGCCCGGAGACAAGCCGAGAGGCCGAGGAAGTTGGACCTTGCAACAACTCGGAGACGAGCAAGGAGGCCGAGGAAGCTCGGTTGTAGGATTGCTCGAAAGTGAGCTGATGACTCATTGCTAGGCGAATATGGAAGGTATTCCGGGGAGGTCTCCGAAAGGCCGGATGCAACCTCGGAGGCGAGGTGCCGAGGAACGCCTCCAATGCATCAGGCTCATACCAGCTCTGTAGCCTCCGGGACACGTCATTCGCTACGTGTCGTGATCTGGGGAATTCTCACTTGTGAGTATCATCAGAATCCATGAGCGAGGGTGCAAGTTTTGTCATACCCGATCCAATAGCAAGAATTGAGTTTGAAATTTGAAAATCCATTACATCTAGAAGTCCATGGATTAGGTATTAAGTTCTAGGTTGACAATGACGAGAGACTAACTGTTGGCATTGCATAGGTTTTGAGGGGAAAATGTGCTTAGCATGGGATTACTTTTTGGTCAAGTGAAACAGATGACAGACGCCAAAGAAGTTTGGTATAAGACCACCATTTACATCATTGTTGTATGTGTTGTATTTTGCTATGTTGCTTTATTCACGGGGTTACTCTTTTTGTTCATTAATTTCTTTTTAATGAATCCTGGGCGGTTCTATAGAGCCCACCATTTATCTCAAAAAATATTCATAGCATCGTAGGTGAAGCTTAGTTATTGGTAAAAGAATTTTATGTGAACTCCACATGCATTATTTTCTAGCAGAGGCTAAAATCATGAGAAGCAAATATTCGGTGGTTGCTCCAACAAAACAAATATAGAAAATCACGATATCTTCATAAATCCTAATTTTTTTTGTTTACTTTACATTCTATGAGAAAATGGAATCTCAAGTGCCACAGAAGAAAGTTTCCTCTCATGTATGTCGTTGAAAAAAATCAACATTCCACTATTTTTTTCGACACTCGGCATCCAGCAACTTCATCTTCATCGTGCAAGATGTCAATATATTGATATGAATCCAATACCCTTTCACCGTAGATTTTGTGATGTAAAATTAACGGTTTTTCAATAATATAACATTTTAAGTATTTTTGCATCACAAAATCAACAGTCAAAGGGTACTGGATTCAAATCAAATTTGGTGTATCCACATCTTGTACGATTAAAATGGTGGTGCATGCCGATCGTTGAAAAAATTGGTGAAATGTTGATTTTTTTCGGCGCCGTAGGAGGTAACTTTCTCCTATGGCACCCGAGATTCCATTTTCTCTTTTCAATATTTTATAGCAGTGATAATTGCGAATTTTATAAAATTCCATTTTTTTTTTGGTTTTTTCAAAATTTCAATAATATGCATGTTGCACACAAAAATCATGAAATTTTCAAAAATCTGTTTTAATCTGTTTTTCTATATTTGTTTGTTAGAGTACATAAAGATCGCAAACTTTCCATATTATCAAAATTTTCCGTTTTCTTCCATTTTTCAAAATTTTGCTTTGTATAGCACTCTAAAATCATTAAAATTTTAATAATCCTAAAAAAGATTTGTTTTCTTCGGTTTTTAATTTTTTATATGCTATATATAACAAGAAAATCGTAAAATTTTCTGTTTTCATTCAATTTTTTATTATTTTTCTTCTTATGCATAGCATGAAAATTACAATATTTTTAAAAATCGCATTTTTTTGTTTTTTCCCGTTAATTGCTTGCTTTAAAACAACATAAAATTTCGAGAATTCTCAAAAAAAATTTATTTTCTTTGGTTTTTGAATATTTAGCATAACACAGGACATTAAAATTACAACATATCAAAAATCTTTATAATATTCTATTTTCTTTTTTTTTCATTATTTTGCATGCTATAGCACACAAAAAATCATGAAACTTCTGAAATAATCCTAGAAGGGGTGAATTGGATTATGCTAACAACAACCACAAATTAAAAATTCTACCTGCAAGCAATTAAACAAATAAGTAATAGGCAAGTAATAAAGGAGAGAATTAGAGAAGAGCAAATGCAAACACAAGAAGTTTTTAGAGAGGTTTGGAAGATCTCTTAGTCCTCTTTCTTTAGGTGAAGAGCCCGTTCCATTTATATCACGTCTCCACTGAGACTTCACGTTGCGCACCCACAATTTCTTACACCCACATCTCCACCGAGACCACACGTTGCACACTTGCAATCTCTTACAATCACGTCTCCACCGAGACTTCATGCTCTCCTTCCTTACAATGATTCTCTCATACTTAAGAGACCTCACTCAAAAGAAGAAGAAGATTACAATCAAGAAATATTCTCTTAAGAGTTTACAATTAAAGCTCTAGATATACTTCAATGGAGTATATGATTTTCCAATAAAAGCTCAAGTGTTTCTTTTGTGATTTGGTGGGTGAAGATGAACTCAAGAAATGAATGCAATTTTCAGAATAGTTATTAGCAATGAATTCTCACAAGAAATCCTTTTAAACCCCACACCAAAAACAGAACAAGTACAAGCATTTATTACGGCCAGTGCAAAAGAATAGACGTTTGAAGGTATAACAGACAAACGTCTGAAGGAAAAATAAAACTAGCCGTTGTGGCATTTAATGCACAGTAACGGTCGTATCTTCAAACATTTACAGCGTCAGACGTTTGTTACCCAATGCTTCAGACGTTTGCCGATACTTTCAAAGAAGGCAGCAATTAAGTCATAAAAGAAAATAGACGTATAAAGTAGTAGTGAGCCGACGTCTGAAGAAGAAAATATTTTTAAAGAATTTGTGCTTCAGACATTTGTTTAACAAAGGTTCCGACGTTTGTCGATCATTTTGAAGAAGGAATAGTTTAAGCACAAAGAGGCAACTGATATATGAAGAAGTAATACACTAACGTCTGAAGAAGAAAAAAGTTTTCAACCAGAGACTCAAGTATAAACATTTGTTTCTAAACCAGACGTTTATTATAAGGACAGACGTTTGTTCTGGCAAAACTTCAGACGTTTTTTATGAAGTAAAATACTGATATTTGAAACTGATATTTGGTTTTCAAAGCAAATAGACATCTGAAGTTATATCAGAAAAACGTCTGAACAAGGAAACCACAGAAAACTTTGAACATGAAATCGAAAATTGTTTTGAATGAAAACCTTTGCAAAGTTTTAGCCAAGTACTTCATGCATGTAATAGTGTGTGTGCTTGAGCTCTTATAGGTTAATCTCATAAACCATAAAGTACTTACATCAATTTCTTAGAGATTACAATCGCAGCTCGAACTTTTGAATTCTTGAAACTTCGACGTTTCGCACACTTTAACTTGGACTTCGACTCCTTAGCTTCTTGAAGCTTGATTTTGAACTTTGAGGAGCTCTAGTCCATTACCCTCCAACCTCCAATAGATTTGCCGTTTAAGCTTTGTATCCTCCATCCTCCATGATATACTTGGGTCATGAAAATATCCTGAAAACCAATCTCAAACACAACCAAGTATATCATATATGTAACAATCCTAAACTTTCTGTGCAAATTTTTTCCAAAATACAGAAGGAACACCTAAGCCTGAGCACAAGTTATAAATTTAATTTGCTTTTGAACAGCAAGAAAACACCTGTAGCTCATTGGTAAAGCCTTGCACTGCTGTGACGTTGCCCCTGTGATCGAATCCCTCCTACCACATATATTTTTATTGTATTTTTCTTTTAATCTTTTATAAGCCCAAGGGTTTACACGTGCACCACACGTAAAATGAAGAGTTACAGATTAAACAAACATGTATTTTTCTTTTAATCTTTTATAAGCCCAAGGGTTTACACGTGCACCACACGTAAAATGAAGAGTTACAGATTAAACAAACATGTGCACCGGGGTATATGAGGCGACAAAGACACATGGCAAAATCCCAAGCACTCACCACTGGTCCATGGCCGGCGAGATTCATGCCAGAGCCGGCATCGCCGGGCCCCCATAGGGGATGGTCCCTATTTTTTCACCCTTGCACCTATTCGCCTACCCCCACTACCCCCATATTGTTTGTTTACTCTGCATTCATCCAGAGAGTGTAATTTCACTCTTTAATTCTAATTTTAATGCATTTTTTAACCCTCAAAACCCTAATTCTCCCTATAAATACCACACCGCATTTCACCCCTCCTCACTCAGAATTTCATTACAAAAACTCTATAAAATTTTCAATTCCCAAGTTGTGCAAGTGGAGTTAGCATAGGGCAAGATTCCGACGACGTTTCGAGGAGATTCCGGCGACGAAACGACGCCCCGACACTTTCCTAATCTTCCCCTACCTCCCCTATATCCTATAACTAGTAAGTACCCTCTCCCCTCCTCTTCTACTATTCTAAAACTTTCATTTTTAAAAACTCGTCGGAAATGGAGTTATTCCGACTTCCGATTCATTTTTCTTTAAAAATTCCATTTTTCTTAAACCATAAAATACTATATTCTCATATAATGTTTAACAAATATAAATAAACGCATTAGAACAAGTTTCATCTCAAAAGAATATTTTATGCAACTTTTATTGCATTTATACGGTAAAATACCATATACTTTGCATTTCGACATAATTCAACATATTTCCTTGTATTACCTTTAAAAAAACTCACGAGATAAGTACCTATCTCATCACAACAAACATATTGGACACATCACGATGAACTTTGGAATTCTGGATTATAGGAAAATACGCTTTTACGAATAAATACCTTAAAGAATTAAAAACCGTTTTCTTTAAAAAGAGTGTTAATTAAATTCCTTGCAAATACGCCTCTACAACCCATTTTGGAGAACCCGATCGGGATGGTACGGGTTATCGCACGTCCTCGGGTCTAGTAGAGCAAGATGCAAACCTCCGCAAGGAGCATTCGATCTCGATGGGATTTTTAATGTTATTTTTAAGAAAATGAGATTTCTACAAAATAAATAAAGTTTATTTTTAAATATATAAATATATATATGAATATTATCAAAAGATCTATTTTAAATATATTATACAAATATTCCATGTTTTCTAAATCAAAGGAATCACCATTACATGAAACTACCATTTCAATACAATACAAATTCCAATTTTCAATAAAATACCATATACAATGAAAACTAGGTTCTTCTCACTAGAAATTTCACTTTTATAAAAGATACATCTATGAAAACCCTAAAGACAATAATTAAATACTTGAGGTATATTTTGAAAATATATCAAAACTATTTTTACATAAAACCCCCTCAAGTTATACTAATTTACAATAAGGACCCTAGTAAACATAGGTTAAAGCGGGACCAGTTCTCTTGAGCCTCAGGAAGCTGGAGAATATGGGTGCTCGCCTATCTAAGGTAGACAACCTAACAACGGTATTATCAACACGGTAATAGTCTTGGAAAAAGACACAAATCCTACCGTCCATGTGCAGCAGTTACCGATAACATCAAAACTAATTCAGGACTTCAATTTCTTTTTTTAAGTGTCTGACTCGGACTGAGTCTCAATCTAATCAATCTGACCTGAATATGATTAAAGTATAAACTACAATTCAACATGAACCCGTCTATTCAATCTATATTGACCGAACCAAACCATGGATATACACCATTTATATGACTATCCATTTATATCCATTCCGTTTACTGATATAATGGTTTTGGAAAGTCATCTATCTATATAACAAAACAATACAAAAAACATTACGTGGTTTTAAAGGGGTAGATTGGTACAGAATGTGTTAGAAGTGGCACGAGATTGTAACCATAATACACCTAACATGAATATCCATTGCCGTTGTACCGCGGCTGAACGGTTTCTTGTGCTTCGTATACCTTAGTCTCCGAATAGTGAGACTCCTCTCGTATACACTGGCATATTCTGTACCAAGCTACAAACAATTGCGTTAACATTAACATTACTAGTTATACTCTCTTTCTGTATATTCTATCTCTACCCATCTTTGAGACTTACGGAGCGATTGTTCGCTGACGACATTCCTATTTCTCTTCTTCTTTGGAATGTTGTCAGGTGGATCGGACGTACTAGAGATCGAGACTAGCCAGGAGCACTTGGAGCGGTATATTGAAGACCCCGAGCTATAGTCACTTGTACATATTTTCTTTTCAGTTCATGCCATTGTTTTGGCATTGCTTTCCAGACTTGTATTTACATTTTCAGTTGTACCTGTAAAAGAATGTTTAATAAATAAAAGTTGTTCATTACATTCATGTCTCTTGTGTACATTTTACTTTATATTGCTTAGATACGCTTAGCGTGTTTACTTCGAAGTAAATACGTAGCGGGCCTCGCCGCGTCCTCTCCCCGTACACCGGGAAGCGGGGCGTGACAATATACAATGTTATAAAATAAACATGATAATAAACATGGTATATGAATATTCATTGTTTAAATATCGCAAAATTATGAATAGTACATCAATGTTAAGATGAGAATCAAATACAAAGCGTGAGATATTGATATACTATAGGTATTTATGATGTCTAATAAATAGGCAAGATCACATAATACAACATCATAAATAACCGTTTATAATTTGAATATCAAAACAATGAAAAGGAATAGTATTTCTATATCCAAGTGTATAACAAGATAAAGCATGAGATATTAAAATACTATTCGATATATACACGTTATATAATATGCAAACTAATAAACACGTGTATAGAAGTTTAGTGTCGATAAAAAATGTAAGATAAAGCAAGTGACACTAAACGACTATTCATGTTTTGAAACACATCATTAAAAACAACAAAATCATAAGCCATCAATCTCCCCGTTTTTTATGATGTCAAAATATGAATGGCACACCCCATTATTCTTCCTCTTTTTGACATAATCAAAAAAGATGTTTATGGAAATTAGAACGTTTGAACTACTCCCTATAAATATATGCGTACACTTAAAGCGAATCAAACGTTTGAATCATCCCTAAATTGAAGAAGAAGCTCATATCCACAAGCATGTATGGAAACGATATACAAATCAAAGTATACATGCACAAAACCACATGATATATATATATATATATATATATAAGCAAGTTCTAATAGCATAGCAAGTTCTAATAGCATGTGGAGGCAAGTATGAGTTGATATCAATTGAAAATGAACAATTTTGAATGCGGGGCTCAACTCATACACAAAAGCATATTTTAAAAACGATATATTATGAAAAGCTTAAAAACACGCGCTAACTCATAAAAAAGTAAAACAAGTTTTGAAACTTATGAGTTAGAATACATGGCGTAATACGAACCATAGGATAACAATGAAAATCATAATCGTATTACGCATGTACTAAGTGTGTGCGTGTATTTAAAAGTATAGACTTTTAAAAATGTGTGCACAACACAAGATAGGAAAAGTAAATACGAAATTTCACTTCAATAGCGTAAATTTACGTATCCCAATCGTTTGAATCTCCAAAAAATGAGAAGTAAACCCAAAGGATCGATTCATGAGTCCTATCTCACAACCACTTGTAAACCAACCATTAGAGCTTAAATAAAATATATAATGGAATACAAGTGATAAAATATAATGATACTAACTCATGAAATGTGCAAAAGTGCAACCTATACACATAAACGATAAAAGTGTGCGCGTGAAAATATGAGTAATCCTAAGTCATGTAGATAAAGACTCGATTTTCTCATCATAAGAATCGACCATCAGGTGAAGGATCTCTAGTTTTCTCGACTAGACCCGTGAATAGGATTTATTGTAAAGAATAAAATCTACAACCGGGTGCCCTTAAAAGGGTTGCAGAAGCCGTTTAGTTAGATGAAAAAGAAGTCAATACCTAATTAAGAAGCCTCCTCATACAAAAGGATGTGTGCAGCAATATAAAGCAAGTTTAAGCATTATCACGCCCTAAACAAGGCACAATAATGAGAATGAATCAAAGTTTAAAACATGTACCAAATGTACCCATAGTGAAAAATATGTAAGCAAATTTAAAACTATATGGATACACTCTTACTTATACGGATAATTATCATTTTTAAAGACGCCATATCAGTATTTTGCCATCTCATCAAAAAACAAAAAATCCCTAAATTGCCCCTAACTTCATCTTCCCCAAACACTAAATCTAACCCTAACCCTCTCCTCCCCGACCTCCTATGCCACCACCACCTCCATCATCACCATCATCATCACCATCTTCTTCTTCATCATCTCACTGCACCACCATCACCACATGCCCCGATCACCACCACCTCACCACCATCACCTTGTCGGACAGCCACCACTATCATCACTATCACCCCTCCTTCCATCAGCATCACAACCACCACCATCATCTTCGTCATCTCCCCACCACCTTCCCCGATCACCACCACCATCACTATCACCCCACTGCCCCCTCCACTCTTCTCCCATCCATCTCTCATCCGACCTCTCCCCTTCCGCCGCCTCCCCCTTTTCCCCACCACCTCGAATCACCACCACCTTCATCATCAAAATCATAACCACCACCATCAACATCTTTTTCATCCCCACCATCACCACACACTCACCCCCTGCTCCGTCCCCTCTTTATGCCCCCACCCCCTTTTCCCCCATCACCACCACCTTCATCATCAGATGCATCACCATCACCACCACCATCCTCATTATCTTCTTCATCCCCCACCAGCCCGCCACATTTCCCTGGTCATCGCCCCACTGCTAGTCGTCGCCCCTACCTTCCCCGATGACCAAAACCTATACATATATATTATTAATAATTTAATTGATATATATTTAGTTATAAGGGGAAAATGGTCAAAATTAACACCTTTAGAAATTGACAGTCATTGACCGTTCAAAAGGGTAGTTATCCTTCATTTTAAAACTTTAGGCTAGTTTTTTGAAAAATGTGGAAACTTTAGGGTAGATTTTGGTAAATAAGCCGTTTACATATTATAGCATAAGAAAATTGCTAAATTTTCAAAAATCTTGAAACTTTCAAAAATCTTAAAATTTTCTGTTTTATTCGGTTTTCTAGTATCCTGCTTTTTATAGCATATGAAAATAACAAAAAAATTTAAAAATCTCAAAAAAAAATTTTGTTTTATCCGTTTTTTCAATATTTTTGGTTAGAACACATGGAAATCGTGAGATTTTCAAAAGTTCCAATATTTTTTTTTTTTTTTGTTTTTCTATATTTTACATGGTATAACATAAGAAAAAATCTTAACTTTTTTTTCCTTTTCCTTTTTCAATATGATACATGCTACAACACATGAAAATAGCGAAACTTTCAAAAATCTTAAAATTTTCTATCTAATCTGGTTTTTCAATATTTTGCTTCTTATAGCATATGAAAATTGCAAAATCTTAAAAAATTTCTCTTTGGGTTTTCAATATTTTTTTATGGCACACGAAAATCGCGAAATATTAAAAAATCCCAATATTTTCTGTTTTTTCCGTTTTTCTATATTTTACATGGTATTTAACACAAGAAAATTGCAAAACTTTCTGTTTTCTTTATTTTTTCCATATAATGCATGCTATGTAGCACATGAATCGCGAAATTTTGAAAAATCTAAAATTTTTAGTTTCTTACAAAATTTTAATATTTTTCGTAAGAATAGCGGATTTTTCAAGAATGTCAAAATTTTATGTTTTATTTGTGGGTTTTTTTTTTGCAATACCTAACGAAAAATCAAGGAATTTTTAACTCTCAAAATTTTTCTTTTTTCGGGTTTTCAAAATTTTGCATGCTATATAATAAACACACAAAAGTCATGAAATTTTTTAAAATTTTACCGATAAAACCTAAGTAGTGAGTGAGAAAATAAAAAGGATTTTATGAAAGAGAGCTATCAGAATTTTTCCACCATATAAGGCTAACTGTATAGGATAAAATTGAAAGTAATAAATATTGAGTAGAGAGCTAGTAAAAAAATTCATGATCCAAATATATGTGTTGTGCAAGTTACAAAGATTCTTTCTGATTCGAATGGGAGATATGTTAGCAATATGGTGTTTACCCTCTTTAGGATCTCCAGCGATTGAAACTTGAAACAAAGGTAGAGTGTAATGACCCTAAATTTCCTTTACTTTTGTATTAATAAAATACTATATTCAATTGATTTTGGTAATTTCTGTATATTTTGTTGTCTATTAAATATATTATGTTATTATTTCTACTTAATTCCTCCGTCTATTTTCCTATTTGTTATTTTCCAAAACCCATTTCTCTTTATCCAAAACCTAATCAAAACGAATTAAAAAAACCCAAGCTCAAAACCCAAACCCTCTCACCAAAACAATTCCCCTTTTTAAACAAAACCCAAAATCCAAATATCTTATCTATTTAGAACCCAGAAGCCCAAACCTTCCCTACTAAAACCTCACGTTCTATCCGTAAATCCTTCGACTCCATTTCTTTTCTTTTCTCTTTCCATACTAAACACATTTCCCTTTTATTAAACAAAACCATAACCCTCACTTCCAAATTAATTCCATATGAAAGTAATTTACAACACAGTGATATATATGTATACTAATTGTTTGTCAAAACATAAAACAAATACAATTTAATACTTTTCATAAATTCTATATCCTGATGTTTTTTTTGTGTCTCATGAATATTAGTGAATGTATATGTGCCATAATGAATGATAACTATCTAATTACTGCATCACAAAATGGTGGTCCAATTAATTCCATAACTCCATCCTTTCTGTTTCCCACTAAATTCCTCTTTAATATTCTCTTAATTCTTTCTTATTTATCCTCTCTCTCTCTCTCTTAACAATTCTTTTCATTTCTCCATAATTTCCAAGATTTCCAAGACACACATCTCTCTCTATGGATTTTCTTCTCAAAAAATAATAATTTTTTTTCACTTTGACGCTTCTCCAAGGCTGAATCGACGAAGCTCTGTAAGACTAGACGTTGAAGCTCCGATCATATCCCCCTCCTATAAACGGCGATACGGTTGTTATACCGTATCGCACTGCGTGTAAGTCTCTTCCCCATCCTTCTCTCTCAATCTCTCACTCCGTCTTCTCCAGGTAGACTCGCTCCCGATAAAAAAAAATTCCTCGCTACTAAAATGATACAAACAAGAAAATTTGTCAAAAGTTTATTATTGATATCCGACTTATTTCTACCTATATCAATATAGGTGTGTAGCGCTATGCTCTTAAAATACATTGTTAAAGTATAGTTCATATTTAAGCGATATCAGTGCATATAGTATTAGCACAAAATTACCATCATTAACTAAGAGCATTATGCTTTTGTTTTATGTGTTTAATTCGTTTATATTATCATTCTAATTAGTCATTTTATTGTTGTTATATCACATCAATTTATATTGCATCATAAACACATTTAATGACAGGAATTTCACAATAAATATATTCATATCAACATCCATAAGAATAAATTATACTGCAATATATATGTTTCCAATATACATTCATTAATCACATTTATGTGGCTGTTATTTTTAATGATATCAGTAGTTGTATGTTAAACAATATGTAGTAATTATTATAAATAGTGATGTAAGTTTTATTAAAATAAGAAAATGTTATTTGTTAATAATATTATAAGTGCTTTATCATTAGAGTGTCTTCTTTTACACAATTTTATCGGTTGCAGGTATATTAACTCATGCGTTGAAATACTTGTTAAAAGAAAAGAAAATGAACCTTTCTAAAGTTAATTACAATTAAATACCAAAATGTTTTCAAACGTTAGATTTTTATAAACTACCATTAACTTTTCCAAATTAAATTTTCAATAGAATACCCTTAACTCTAGAAAGGTTGGTTTTTACTAAAATACCCTAAAATTAGGGTTTTCGTAAAAATACCCTAACCTTCCAAAAGTTAACCTTCCAAAAGTAAACTTTGTAGCAAATCATTTTCGACACTCTAAATAATATTTTATTAAAACATTCTCGGGATTTAATATATAATATTTTACATAAAACCCCTCGAGAATTTAATGGCTTATTTTACATAAATACCATGAAGTTTCTAAATGCCATATTTTCACATAAATACCTCAGAATTTCTAAGACTAGTATATGTTAAGTATTTAGGAAGCAGATGGGTTTAAGTGGTTTATTCTCTCTTGAGACTCGGAGAGCCGGAGATAATGACCGTCACCACTTGCCTATCTCACTATTTTAATAAAGTAAATTCGTACCATCTCAAAATATTAGGAAAATGGACATCACAGACGACATGTATATTGTATTGATTCTGATATCATCACATGCTATGTTCCGCTTATTTATTGCACCCACATGACTTGATTGAATAAACCTATTACATTCTAAACTTGACTTAACTCGAGCCATAAATACACTTGACACTTGAACTGAACTTGAATACTTGTACTCGACTTGAACTTGCATTGTACTCTCTTTGTATTCATAGATTTAGGGCAAGACTTGTAACTAAATCTATAAATTAAGATACACGGGGATAAGGGGTAGTTTGGTAAAGAATGTATGTTGTGGCACGAGAGTTAATTAAAAACCACCTAACTTAAATATCGTGTTTCGTTGTCTCGTGGGTTTAACGAGGTCTTGTACTTCTACATACTGTGAGTTCGTGGGTTTGACGGGCCACTCTCGTATACACGCATACCTTCATTATCGAATTACAAACAACCACGTTAGAATAGAATAACCATGTTTATATATATTGTCATGCTTAAAATATATTAACCTACTCATGTCTAATTAATACTCTTACCTGTCCACTACTGCATTAGATTTATGTTCTACTTACATGTATATCCTTTACTACTTTCATATTCATATTTTTTTGGCACTTACCGAGTGCAAGTTCGCTGACGGACGTTCCACCCATCTCTTTATTTCCTTAGAATATTTGTCAGATGAATTAATGACAGAGAAGATCGAGCCAAGTCAGGAAGATTACTTTTAGTTTGCACCGCAGACCGACTACTAGATCCTTTCAGCACTTTACTTTCCAATACGCCTATTGTTTAAGGTAGCTTGTCATTATACTTTTGTTTTTATGTTATCTTGCATCCATTCAAAAACCTGTGGTATTGTGAATGCAATATATAATGTTGGATTTTTATTTCACTTATTAATTTCTTGTTAGTTATATTGCTTATAAACTCTTAGCGTATTTGTTGCGGGAAATGACCTTATCGAAATAAATACATCACGGACCTCGTCACATGCTGTTACCGTCCTTTGGGAAGTGGGGCATGACATAGAGTTTAAACAAAACAAGAGTTTGAACTTTAAAATTTGACCGGATGGTCTTGGGTTCGAGACTTCCGGCAGCACAAGTGTGTAACGTTAATTACACCCTATTATTTCAGGACACACCTGAGATGGGATACCATACTAGTTTGCTTTAAATCATATCACATATGCTATTATACTTGCAACCAGGAGAGTAAACAGAAGAATATGCATATTTTATTTATTCTATTCATGTTTGAGTACAATTTGAAAGTGAATTGCGTCGATATTGTGAAAGTAAAAAAAATACATAAGTTACATGGAAACCTTAATTTAAGAGTTTGATTTTCTGTCTTGGGGGTATTTTAATGTCAATTTGTTGAAAGTTGATGGACATTACCCTATGTGGGGGCTACATCACTTTATTTTGAAGTGTGAGTGGGACACCCTAGATGGAACCCACACCCTAAGCGAGCAACAAGAGGATTCTTGTTGCAGGAGGTCTATCTTGAGGCCTCTCGCTAGCGGCCGAGGGGTCTCGACGGCGGAAGAGGGTACCGACAGAAGCGGGAGACCCATTTGGGGGTGTCCCGATGGCACTCTTTTTGGCCATGGATGAAACTCTTTTAAGGAGTTTCCTTATGAAAAACTCATCAATTCGAGTTTCCTGCGCATACTGAAAATGATGTATGTTTCATTTTCAATAGTTTGTCTAATAATGAACACATGGATTTGTGTTCAAAGATAAAACATGGTTTAAGCCTTGTTTCATGTGAAGAATGTAGTGATTTTAGCATTGGATTCCTTTAAAGAGATGCGTTTCATATCTCTTAGATGAATAGGAGTTTAATATTCATAAATGTTTATAAGGACATATTTTTATGTCCCAAAATGAATAGGATTTTCCTATGCACATATTTTTTTATAAAAAAAATAAGGGTTTTGATCCATATTCTTCAAGAAATAGATTTCTATTTCTGTTGATACATAAGAAATATGGTGACTTATTTCTGAATATGCAGAATATATGATGACACATGTTCTAGGTTCTGTGAAGAACACATGAATATGTGTTCTAGCTAGGTTTTCATCATCTTAAAGAAAATCATAACTATGGCTTTCAAGCTTCTCTGTTAGGACCGAAAACTTTTATAAGTTTTCATCTCTCTGGCCAAAGAGAGACAAAAAGAGAGAAGGATAGATAACAAGAAGAGTGAAGAAGTGGGGATTCCATCCCTATACCCCACTTTCTTTTTCTTCTTTTTCTCCTTTCTAGAACTTTGATCAAAGTTCTAGAGCTTTCTGGCAAAAATAGTTCGATCCTTGATCTGTTGCTCATAGGAGGTGCCCTCACAGTGAGTAGGGAGTAGTGTCTAACTAGCCTCTCGATATCTGCGCAAGTGGGTGGAATTCCTCCACTATATCCTTAAAAATAGACCGAACATCCTATTCAAAGAAGGGTCTCGACGCTGCTCCGACACTGCTTTGAGAATGAGTGTGTCGGGACACCCCAATTAGGGGCCTCACGACAACCGGAGTGGGATGCCTCAAGATCAATTTAATTTTGAATTTTTCAAGGGACCTACCCAATATATGGGGTCCTACTTGTGATGAACAAGTATTTAACTTGTTCTTTATACAATAGGCCTCAATTTTGAGCTTAAAGTGATCAAATTCTTGATCACTAGATATGTTTGGTTAAATACTTATATAAGTATTTAATTTTCTTAGGATTTAAGATTTTAACTCCAACACATGGTAATAGTTTCCAGTAATCTTTAGTTATATGTGTGTGTGTGTTTTCTAAACAATTTATTTTAAAATTATGAATTGATGAAGTGCACGCTTTAAATTTTCTCGATCTTTTATTAATTTATATTTCTATTATTATAACTAGAATTTATGCACGTATGTTGCACGTGTTAGTTAAAAAAATGTGAGAAAGGAGAAGAGAAGAGGGGGGAGAAGTGTGCAGGGTTCTCGAGTCTTATTTATTTATTTTTTTTAAGAAAAGGGGAGGGAAAAGATGGAGGACCTAGGAATCATGGATTTTTCTCCCTTTTTGTTGCCTTTTAAAAAAATTTAGGAGGGGTCCTATAACCAACAACGATTTGCATTATATATAGAGATAAATATGGATATATATATTGGAAGAGAAGATATTGAAGGTTCTAGATAAACAATTAATTGTATTTTAGGAGAGAGCGAGGAAGAGAGAGATGACGTGGAGGGCTTGAGAGGTGAGAGAAATGATGTGGAGGACTTGAGAGGTGAGAATTTTTCTCATTTTTTTTTCTATTTTTCAAGAAAATGGAAGAAGGGTGGATCACTAACCAAGAGTATTTGCATTATATATAGAGATATTTGCATTATATATAGAGATAGAGATTAGAACTTTAGAGGGTTTAAGTGCTATCTTCTTTATTTTGTCAATAAAAGTTAAAAAAAATAAGGGGAAAATGACTGAAGGGTCAAGTTTCCACTTCATCACCCCTACCTCTATTATTATTCGCTATCTTTTTTTATATACGATGCACGTACGTGGCATATTGTATTTTCATAAAGATTTAGAGAAACATGAGAAATAAACTATTTAAAAAATAATAATTTAAAGATTGTTTTAGTTCACTTTACAGGGAATCATAACAAAAGCCATAGATCCGCTCTTTTATATAAAAAATGCAATAATTTATTTTTAATTTGCTTTTTGTTTCAAGAAAATATTGGCATAGCATAAAATGTTGTTTAATTATGGTTTGGTAGTTTTAGTTTATGCCAAATTTTTTGACATAACATGACAGGAAAATAGATTGCTGAAATTTGCTTTTAGCAATACTGTGGATTAATTAAAATAAGAGAGAACTCCATGTCATCTACAATCACTCCCTCTTTTTTCTCTCTAACAAAGCATTTCTCTCTTTTCAACTATCCTTGCTATTTTCACATGCATCATATGTGATTAAAATTTTGTTTAGATTAAAGTAAAGCTTGCCATTAGGGTTGTTACGGAATCTCGAAGCCCAAAGCTTGCTCGGGATTGGCTAGTTAATAGCTCGTTCAAGTTCAATCAAGAACTAAACCAGTTTGGACAGAACTTAAGCTCGATGAACAAACGAACGAATGCGTACAGGGGGGCTTGAGCTCAGCTCATGTTGAAGCTCAGCTAGTTTATGCCTCCTTTGTATATTATTTGATATTTAGTATTATTAATAAAATGATTGATTCTATAATTCAGATCGATCGAATCGAATTATTAAACCGTTTATGCTAACTCTGCTAACTCCAGACTCAGAGAAAATAAATTATGAGCCAAATATAGTTATACCATATTATTGAAAATTTTAGATAATTAATTACTTTAAATTTAGAGTGGACAAGCTTCTGAACAAGCTTTGAACTCCTCTATTTATGTTATAACAACTATTTTTGTTGTTCAATTGTCAAATATAATATTGAACATTTATATAGTCTTTTATTGTAATATATTAATTGTTGTTGCTTTTTCTAAATTTCAAATAGGCTCACAAAAACTCAGGGCTCGTTGAGAGCTCGCTTAGGATCATTCGACGGGCATGGCTTGAACATATTTTTAGGCTCGTTTAAATAAATGAAACGACCACGAATGACTTAAAGCTCGTCTCATTTAATAGCCCTATGAGCCATATCTATGTCCCTATCCCTCCAATCTTCTAGTTATAATGTTGTACATATATAAATTAAATAAAAGTGATAAATATTTTTTTATTTAAGAGTGAGAAAATGTCAAAGAAAGCATAACTTACTTTTCCAATTTTATCAAATCTTCAAAATTAAGTTTCTACCAACAATTTTTTTAAGTCATTAAAATCTTGACACAAATTCTTGACAAATCTTCTCAAATTTTTTATTTACAATATTAACATATATACACGTGCATCGCATGTGCAAAATGTTAGAATACACAACTCAAAATATTAAACACGATGTATTGTTTCTTGACCTTTAAAATATGATTATTACATCAATTAAAATATTAACAATATCTGTTACTCATGAATTCT
This sequence comes from Agapanthus africanus, assembly GCA_030015575.1. Taxonomy (NCBI): domain Eukaryota; kingdom Viridiplantae; phylum Streptophyta; class Magnoliopsida; order Asparagales; family Amaryllidaceae; genus Agapanthus; species Agapanthus africanus. The sequence goes on along the minus strand of CM057341.1, from coordinate 167,632,346 downwards.
CTATCTTGTACAAATTAATATATATCTATATAAATAAATAAAATTATAAATACTGACGAGATATTTGTCTGCACGGAAGTAGAATGGAAGTACCAGAAGTAAACTTACTTCAGATATTTCACCTGTTTGGTTTGACAGAAGTAGAACTTGAAAGTTATTTTATGGTGATGAGGTGAATCTTATATGGTATGGTTGTTTCCAAGATTTTCTTCCCTCATTTTGGATATGAAGGAACGATGGAGCACAACTGCACAAGGAATAAGAAAAATAATAATTATTTAATGCTTTTCTTTATTATTTCCAAAAAGTAATAACGTATTACTATTAAAAAAGCCTTTGGGTTTGTTTTGATTATAAAATAAACATACAAGGTTTTTTTTTGAAATAGGATGGTTAGGTATTAAAATCAGTAAAATATGATAATTTAAATTATAATTATGAGAATTTGACGGTTCGAGGAGGGTATAGATAGAAGGCGGGTTCCTGTAACCCGTCATTGTTATTTAAAAAGTGAAGGGCGGGTTCTGAGAACCCGCTTTGCTTACACCCCACCCCACCCCAACCCATCCCACCCACCCGACCCCACCCCCAACCCATCCCACCCGACCCCGCTGCCATGGAGGGCGGGTTCTAGGAACCCACCATCCCCCCTTCCTTGGGGAGGGCGGGTTTCTAGACCCCCCCACCCCCCCAAAGAGAGGGCGGGTTCCCCAGAACACGCCCTCTCCTTTAAAAAGGAGGGGGCGGGTTTCCAGAACCCGCCTTAATAAAAAATTAAAATAAAAAAAATCAAAAAAAATTAAAATAAAATTATTATTAAATTAAAAAAATCCTTAAAAAAATAATTTCATCTCTAGCCGGAATACTAATAAATCGGGTTTCAAGAACCCGCCCTTCAGTGTATGGCAAAGAGGGCAATTTCCAAAAAACCGTCGTCGGAAAAATATTGGATAAGATTGTTGTTACTGGTTCCAAAAACCCGCCTTCGAACAAATATTGGATAAGATTGTTGTTACTGTTACTGACGTGAGAATAAGGATTGTTACTGTTTATATAGAAATAATCCAATGCTTGAATCATACTATAAATATGAATGACTAATACTTCAGTAACGAAAGCAAAGAAAACAAAATTGAGTTTCAAGTTCTGTCTCCTCATGGAAGAATTAGAGAAGATACGAAGAATACAACTGCAGTTGATATGGAGTTTCTAAGTAATTACTAAAGGGTGAAAGATATGGGGGTAGAATGACTCGAAGTTTCTAAGAGGTTACTAACGTAATTTCTTAATACTTGAAATCCATGCCATTGCTAATCTAAACCCATGACACTCGTTGGAGACGGTAATATAGTATGCCGCGGAAGCTCGAGGGAGGAAACGGGGCCATGTAGGGACACGATCTTTTAGCCCTCTCAGAACTGCATTCAATCCAACATCACGGACCGTGTGGCATCTATTTCTTTAATATTATTGTATAACATTTAATTAATGTATGTGTCGTAGCACAAATTTGTAGCATTGTGGTAGAAAATCAGTATGCCGCAGAAACTATTTCAGTTGAAAACGAGTAAATTCAAGTATTATTATTCGCTACTCAATTTACATATTGCAATTTTAATACTAGTTTATAGTAAATTAGCCTCAAACGAATAATGCAAAAAGATCATACTAAAATTTAAATTGTACAAGTTTTCTTACAAATGATAATTGATTTTCCTTCCATTGCTTCTTCTTCACGATCTCGAAGGTCCCGCCCCTGATGACTGTTATAGACATCTGGTCCTATAATGACCTGGTTGTTTGCATAAGCTACATCTGCCGTGCTTTTGCTGAGAATCAGCATCCATTGTCATTCGATCTCGACGCGTCTTAGGTCTTCCGGGTCCTATATTTTTGTCCGGTGGTAATGCAGTCGGTGTTTGTCTGTTTCCAGTATAATAGTGCCAATAGCGATTGTTTGGTATAGGATGAAATTTTGGATCGTATGCGCCTTGGTAATTGGAAACCGTATAGTAACGTGAAGCAAAATTGTAATGTGAGTTATGCATACTGCTCGCAGCAGCAATTGCGTGGTTACACGGTAAATGTTGTTGCTGGAAAACACCGCATGCGCATGAAGAGAGCCTTTCATCTCTAAAATTTACGGTATATTGATTCCCATTACTCCCCGTAACTTGAAACTCCGCTGTGTCAAACCTTTCAGATCTGTAGTATTGTGATCTGCGCTCTCTTTTCCGAAATATATTTTTATAATACGCGGTGAGTGGAGTCTCCATCGCCAAAGAATTTTCTCTTCTTTGCACAAAGTAAGTATTCACTCTGAAAAAGGTTCGAACAATCAACCCTTGTATCGGTAAACCTAACACTCTTAAGGACCCCGTTGAAGTTTTTAGATATATTAGTGGTCATTTGTAGATATCTACATCCACTATCATGTGCTTGTGTCCACATGCATGCTGGATACTCATCTAACCATGCTTTCGCTGCTTGACTCATTTCTCCAATTTTCGTCATGTACATGTCATGAACATTAGGCTTAGACGCTTCACCGGCTTTGTACATAAGCTTATATAGATCTGAATTTTTAAATTTCCTATCAAAATTCTGTCTGAAGTGCCACAGGCAAAATCTATGTGGTGTCGTCGGAAATACAGTTCTCATTGCAGCTAGTATTCCAAGATATCTATCAGATATGATACATAGATCTGTTTTATTAATAACATATGTGATACTTTTGAGTTGACGAAAAAACCATGACCAAGATGATATATTTTCACTCTCGACAATAGAAAATCCCAACGGAAATATACCGTTATTAGCATCAACACTTGTAGTAATTAACATGAAACCTCTATACTTACCATATAGATACGTCCTATCCACGCATAATACCTGCCGACAGTGTGTGAAACCAGCCACGCAAGGAGCAAAGCACCAGAAAATTCGTTGAAATCTGACACAGCCATCGACATCTGTTTCTATGGTTTTTAATTGGTATACGGACCCTGAATTTGATACTTTCATGATTTCCATAAAAGGGACTGGCGAGTTGTATGAACTTTCCCAATTCCTAAATATCTTGCATAAACCTTTTCTACGAGCATCCCATGCCTTCACATAAAAAATCTGAATTTTGTGCTCTCCACTTACGTAGAGCCGTATCTCTCGAGGTGTTATCTCCACATCTGTACGGATAAGTGGCATGATAAGTGAGCAAATGTATGATGAAGTGCAATTCCTGTGATCTTTCAACATAATCGAATTGATACAAGTGTGTTCTCGGTTGTATTTCGTGACTTTCCAAGCTTTGGCTCTTTTGGAACAACATGCATGCAATCTCCACTTACATTCAGAAGTTTTCGTACATATCACGGTATAGTACGTCTTATTTGACTCTTCGGTTTTAAATGTAATATTTTTTTGAATAGCCCACGACTTCAGTTTACAAATAAGATCTTCTTTTTCCGGAAATATATCTCCAACATTGCGCAATTTTCGCTTGCTACACTCACTTCCAAATAAGGTTCAGCATTTACTTCTGCCACAACTAAGTCTACCCAACTATCAGCTTCCAACGGATCGAGGCCGGGATCTTCTAGTTCGAAAAAATCATTATTTGCAGCCATGTCATCAATCAATGCCACTTCATTCAATCCAGCGGCATAATCCACGCTATCTTCCCCTTAATCTTCACCAGTTTCATCATTATCACTGTCACCCATATCATTTTCATTCATAACAACATAAGGATTGGGTGCAATATACGATGGTTGAGATCGGTATAATGTAGATGGTTCGGGTTGAAAAGACCGGAATGATGTGGACGAACATGCTTGGAATGCGCTACTTGGATCGTGTTGGAATGATGCGGAGGTATGGGAAAATATGCATTTAGTATATAAAATTTTATTAATATTTTCGTATTACAAAGAAAATAAACATAATCACCACTTGTTTCAGATTGATTTACTTTTGGAAAGTTGTATATGGTAATTCTTATTGTTCTTCAGGTGTACATGCAACTGCAGCAGTCGCTTGGGAAAATCTGTATTTAATATATAAAATGTATTAGTATTTTGGTATTACAAAAAAAGGAATTATAAAATGTTTACCCTTGAGTTTGAAGGTGTGAATAATCATGTGTATAGTCGTATCCACTGAGACTAAAGGTATCATCGTTAACCATGGGACCGTATCCCCAGGAACTACCTCTAGCATTACCATCAAAATAACCCGTTGGAGCGACATCTGGTACTTCCAATTGTTTTTTCTCAACTAAAAGTTCAAAAGAATACTGGGTGTTTGCCAAACCGAAATCTATCATCAAAAATGTTGTTGCATCGTCTATAATTTCAATCAATGCATTTCCACTAAATAGAGGCCATACACGACTTAACTTAAGCTTAATTTCATATTTCGTGAGTTTAAACACTTTATTCTCGAGTTCATTATAAGTCGTTGATAATCCTAATCGCATAATTCTTGCACACCCGCCCATATACTCGGGACCTTGTGCACTTGTCACAATCTGGCCATCGTATTTATATAGAACAAATAAACTTGAACTTGATATTATCTGCATCAAACAATATCAACCCAACAATAAATATAAAACGTTAACAACTGAAGTAATGATTATATTCACTGAAAATTAAATAAACGGTAAATAAAATTTACATACATTTGTCAATCGAAAATTTTGATAGATAGATCTATAAGGATAGAGAGACCGAGTTCCGTTGAAGGGGTGCAGATGAGAGCTTTAGATTTTTTAGGAGGTGCAGATGCAAATCGGAGCAGAATGGAGAGCAAATGGGTGGAGGGCAGGTTTTTGTAGGTATTTGGTGGTCGTTGATAAAAAAAGGGTCACACTTGATTTCAGAAAAAGTATTATTGGGGTCACGGGTTTGCATTGTTTTGAGATAAAGGGAGGCCACGGGTTTGCATTGTTTTGAGATAAAGGGGTCACGAGCTTGTCTTGGGTTAAGTAAAAGAGATCACGAGTCAAGGTGTGGCAGCCTATCAGTAAGAGAACAGTTTTTTATTGCGAGGAGGGCGTCTTCCAAGAACCCGCCCTCTCCTTTTTAAATGAGAGGGCGAGTTCTTGGAACCCGCTATTTCAACATTTGCTGAGATAGGAAGATAGGCTGCGTAATTTTGCCTTACAGCAAATAGGTGACAAAACACCTACCGACACTACAAAAACATACCTACAATGGTATAAGCGTGTCACTGTAAGATATTTTTCTGCTCCCCCTACCGACTTTCTAAACGTCCAGCAGTACGAGCCTATAGGTCACGTAGAATGAGGAATAATAAGTTAAATTTTTTAAATTAAATTAGTTTTTAACATCCGGCGGTATGAGTCTATAATTATATCTTATTTTTTATGTAACGACAGGCTCGTGGGTTGCATCATATACAATCATTGATACAAGATCCATATCCGACTGATACTGGTCCAGATAGTAAGGATTTATTTTCTACCGTAGACTCATATATTGGTGGTATATTCAGTTAATATCATATGCTTCCACATTTATTGCCGGAACCAGAGCCGCAGCATGAGCCGGAACCAGAGTCGCAGCATTAGCCAGATCCAGAACCGCGACATCAGTGGTTCGGAGCACCATACGGTCAGCAGCAACCCTGGTATAGTCAATGGTATTGATAACCGTCGGGAGATGATGAACAAGCGCAACAACCAGAGCAACGACAGTCTTGGGGGACAGGTTTTGCGCAGTCTTGGGGGCCAGGTTTTGTCCAATAGCATCAGTATGAAATCGGGACAGGTTCTTCGCAACAATAGCCCAGTTGGGAGACGGATTTTGCGTCCTACATACAGTTGTTGGAAGGCAGCACATATCCGGCACTTTTCCCACATTCAGGATTTGCGGAACAACAGCCTGTCCAAGACGATGCTGAAGATGAAGCAGAAGAGCAGACGCCACCGCCACATACACAGGACACGGGGGGTCGTCCAGTCACCCCAAGAGGCATAGGCTTATGTCAAGACTTCTCGGGTTAGGAAAGGGAAAGGAAAAAGGAAAGCGTTAGTTGTGTACTTTTAATTTGGGTGTCAAAGATGTCCAATTCTCTTAATAGATTCATTTTTTTAGTGAAGCGTTCCTCATTCATATTTATAGTATGATCTAAGTATTGAATTCTTTCTGTATAAACAGTAATAACACTTATCTCCACGTCACCCGATTTATGAAATTATTTTTTTTAATTTAATAATATATTTATTTTAAATTTTAATTTTTTTTGATTTTTTAATTTTAAATTTTTTGTGGGGCGGGTTCAACCCGCCCCTTCCTTTTTAAAGGAGAGGGTGGGTTCTGGGAACCCGCCCTCTCCTTTAAAAAGGAAGGAACCCGCCCTCTCTTTGGGGGGTGGGTGGGTTCTAGGAACTCGCCCTCCCCATGGAAGGGGGGAGGGCGGGTTCTAGAAGGGGGGTGGGTGGGTTCCTAGAACCCGCCCTTTATGGCAGTGGGGTCGGGTGGGATGGGTTGGGGTGGGGTTGGGTTGGGGGTGCGGTGGGGTGGTAAGGCTGGGGCTTAGGGTGTAAGAAAAACGGGTTATTAGAACCCGCCCTTCACTTTTTAAATAATAATGGCGGGTTCCAGGAACCCTCCTTCTTCCTGTTCCCTCCCCAAACCGTCCTATTCTCATAATTATAATTTAAATTATCCTATTTTACTAATTTTAATACCTGACCATCCTATTTCGAAAAAAACCCAACATACAAAGTTGTTTTATTTTTTACTTCCTTTTTTTTAAAAGGGTTTTTACTTACAACCCCCAACAAAACTTAGGTAATTACTATAAAACCCCATAAAACTTGATAATTACTTATTACCTTCAAAACATTTTAAGTTGCTTCATTTTACCCCCTCAAAATTTTCCGTCCAAAGAAACATGGCAGTTAGTTAATTTATAACATCTTGATCTACCCCACCTATAAGCCCACGATTCTACTCGCTAAAACCGTTATTTTTCTCTGGTTCTTCGTCTTCCTCGTCCTCTTGATTTGGACTCTTGTATCTAAGGCAACCGAAATACTTTCCTCCCTATGTTTTCAGTTTTCCACTTATATGAACTTTGCAATTAAGCCCGCATTCGTATTCCACTGCTCCATGGCTGAAAAAGGTTGAGAAAGAAGAACCATATTTCATTGCCAATTGGAGAATTTGAAGTGCAATTTCTAAACCCTAATTTTTAATTAGGTTCTAAGGCCATGTTTGGATATCTATATCCTAATTGGAAAAAGTATAGATTCCTTTTTTCCATTGGACCAGACAAATCTAAAAAATTGGGTGTTTGGGAAATTGTTTAAGAAGAATTCTAATGGAATAAAACTCAAAAATATCTCTAATCTATTGGATTTTAAAAATTGGTAAAGACCTAATTTTTTTAATCCAAACAATCTCTTTCTCTTGAAATGCCACATCAATCTTTTTTTCTCTCTCACACACTTTAATACTATCCTTATCCAAAGATCCAAACATGTATTATGTTACCAAAATGCATTGAAATTTTACTTTTCGAATGCAGATGCATTCTAATAGATTTTAATCCTAAAGTCATTCTTATGGCCTTTAACCTTAACTATTCAAACATGGCCTAATTAGGAATTTTAGGTATAGAAGAGTGAAGACGAGTGGATTGGGGGGTTTAATAATCCTAACCCGACTTTCTCAGTTAACATGGGGGGTTTTAAGAGCAGCTTTAAAGTTTTTGGGGGTAATAAGTAATTACCATGCCTGGGGTTCAATGATTAGCTAAGTTTTGGAGAGGCTTTAAGTAAAAAAACTTTTTAAAAAACATACAAACAAATATTAGAAATAAGATTTAGATCTGTTTCCATGTCAATTTTTAAGGGTTTTTTTTGATATTTTCCCCTCGAAAATCAACTATTTTGAAAACTCTCACTCACATATGACTATTTATAAATAACCCACTCCAAAATTCTCCGTCAACTAAATACCCCACTCCCGTAGACTTCTATGAAGTTAACCGTTAATCATGGTTAGTTAAAGGGGGTAAAAGACCAAAATGCCCCTCACCTCTTTCTCTCTCCTCTTCTCTCTCTCTTCTCCGTCAAAACTGACGATCTCACTGGATCTGAGCTTGTTTCTGTCTTCATCGACTTCTAAAGCCGCTGCTTTTAGGCTCTGGTCATCGTCTTCATCGTCCTCGCAGAAGATCATCATAAAACAGGGAAGATGATGATGATGAGGGGGCGATTGTCACTCCCCGCTTTCCAGAGTACGCTAAGATAGGCACGTGACATAGCCAACCATGCTACCTATGGATAGAAAATATCCTTCCACAATCACATTACGACTGTAGAGATATCAAGAACAATAATGAACTATCTAACACATGTCCATAAGCCAAAATAATACGAGTCAAGAATAAAATAATACGGAAGCAAAAGATCCAATACAAGAATAAACTGGAATGTACGTCCCATAATACGGGCTCACATCAGGAATGAAAAAAATACCGAAAGTAAAATGAGCTAACTACTAGCAAGTCCTCACTGCTCAGCCTGCTGACTGAAATATTCCTGCTCGGACTGTAGCAAAGGTAAGGAATCTGGGCCATGCAAAACCCAGACGTCAGTGCGTCATAATATCAAGCAATACTATAAACAGGGGTAGCAAAACATGCAGGTATGAGTATAAAGGGTAAAACAGGTATAACAGTGATATAAGTAAGGACAGTGGGGTAATGTGTAGTGAGTAATCTAAACTGGCCTATTGGGTTAACTACTCTCAAGTCTTTGAAATCAATTTGATGAATCATCGATGTAACTCAATAGTATCCCGTGCGTTCCCGGAATCACGGTGAAGATTCTCGGGCTGAAGCCGAGACATGCCGCTAGGCACTAAAATGTAGTATGTAACGATGAGTGATGTCAGCAGCATCACCCCAAGGCTGGCCTAGCCTCTAAAATAGGAAATATGTATAGATGAATGATGTCGGCATCATCATCCTAAGGCTGGCCTAGCCTCTAAAACTGATCAGTAAAGATATCGAACTGTCAAGTTACAAGTCAGGTTTCATCATTGATTTCCCCATACCCCCAAGTTATATATGTTCAAGTCAGGGATTAATAAATCCGGAGCTAATGCCAACGCATGATCAAGCAGGTATAAGTGTGTCTGGATAGACAACAGCAAATGTCCGTAGGGACAACGGGTCAAGTTTTTTGGCATTAGAAACAAGATCAGGTAACAGGTAAAGCCATGGTACATCAGGTCAAGTCAGGTAGTATATAGGTATCATGTCATGTGAAGAAGTGCACGGTACCATGTCGTGTCAAGTAGTAGGTGTATCAAGTAATGTCAGGGGTGCACAAGTAACAAGTGGGTGCTCATATCAAACTATAATAAGCATGGGTATACAAAACAAGTAGGGGTACTAATGGAACAATGCAACTAAGTACAGATTAAAGCATATGGATGCACAGTTATCGATTTGGGTTAAGGGGATAGTTCCAACATTAATTAAATACAGTTTATCGAATATGGAATGTTAAAAAATCACATTAATATGTATTAAATGATCTAGGGATGCAATTGAATATATATTAGGCTAGATGTATGCAAACGAGTGTCCAATAGAGTATAAACTATTAAAGGGTACTATGGGCTGTGCAAATAATTATTATGTGATTTAAATATGGACGTGGGTACCACGTATTGTAAACTAAAAGGAAACATGATATGTTTCAAGTTCTAAATCTAAAATGATATAATGGAACATCGAATGTTAAAATGGAACATGTGACATTAGATTAAATCTACAGGTTTAACATGTAATTAAATACGTATAAAATAATATAAATAGCATGTAGCAAGTTTTGCTTGCCTCGACAGATCAAGAAATGGTATACGGAACATCACACGTCGGCGGAAAAAGTCGCGACGCGCGCACGATGCATGGAACGGATTCAAACAACGTACAAGGGAATCACACGGGTCAGGTACGCTCGCTGGGTCGTCGGGATCGTCGTCGGCACGACCGGATTCCGGCAATCTAAAAGAACAGTGAACAAGAATTAAAGAAGAAAGACAAAGAGAGAGAAGAGAAGATAAGGGAAGAGGAAAAAAAGAAGAAGAAGGAGAAGAGGGCTTACAAGATTGTGCAGTGGAGTCGCAGAGAGAGAGGTGGTGGTGTCGATGATGAAGAACGGAGCTCCAGCGAAGGGTTTGACGTTAGGGTTTCGGTTAAGGTTTGCGCTCGGGTTTTGTTGGCTGGGGTTCTAGGGTGCAAGGATCTGGTGTAGGGGGAAGAGAGAAGAAGGAGATAGAGAGAGAAGAGGAAGGAGATGGTGATGGCAAGGTCGAGGGGATCGCCGGCGGTGAGGTGTTCTGTGGGTTTGTGGGTGTGCAGGGGTGCAGATAGGGCTCGGGAATGGTGGAAGAAGGAGAAGAAGATGGGGAGGAGGAGGAGGAGGCTTTGTTGAAGGAGAGTTGTGATGAGGTGATGGAGTTTTTAGGGTTAGGGTTTGAAGAAGGAAGAGGGTTGATAGGTTCTCTCGGAGGAGGCTGGGGTTTTTAAATGAAGAAGAAAGAAAAGAATGAAGGGAGGTGAGCTTAGCGGGGAGCGGTGACGAGATCGTTTACAGAAATCGCGAGAGGAGAGAGAGAGAGGATCGGGAGAGGAGAGAGATAGGACGAGAGCGAGAGGAGAGAGAGAGAGAGGGGAAGAGAGATGAACTTGTCTGCTAGTGAGGGGAGAGAGAAAGAGAGAGAGAGAGAAAGAGAGATTCTGAGGGAGAGAGGGAGGAGAGAGATAGAGATAGAGATGGAGTGTGGGGCCGGCGCAATATAAAAGGGGAAATTTGATTGGCTCGTGGGAAAAAAATGGGAGAGAGATAGGATTCAATTTTTTTGTTAGGAAAAAAAATTTAAAAGATTTAAAATTGGTTTTGGAAAATCTTCTCGGTTGAAAATATATCAGAATAAAAATTAAAAAGATTGAATAATGGAATTTTTAGCGGGATATTAAATATTTCAAAATGCGCCCGGGTCGGGTCTAAAATTTAGATTCAAAAATACGAAAATTATATGCAGCTTCCAAATTTTAAAATGAATAATTAGGTAACTAAAATGTATACCCCTAAGAACGGATGCACGTACGTGCGCGTAGCTATCCAAACACGTCCTTTTCACTGAACGGGACGAGAACAAGATGCGCGGACTCTACCACGGGGTTAGGGGTATCGTGCAGGCTATGAAATGCAATTTTAATTTATTTTACGTGATCTAAAATGTTACATGATAAAATGTGCGATGCCAAATAAAAATCAATCTGCAGTCCACATTAAATGCACGTATCTATTTGACAAGCCAGGGAAGTCTATAAATATAAATCAACCAGTTCAAGCAAGCGGGTCGGGTCGAATGCAATGTAAAAGTAAACTACCATTCGCACCCAAACAAGATAAATCAATAAAATACCACAGATAATAAATACGGAACAAAAATTGGTATAACTGAACTCGGTTGTTACATTATACCCAACTACAAAATGAATTTCGTCCTCGAAATTCCAAGAACAAGAAAGGATAAACAATCAATCAAACTACAAGAATAGATGGGGAAACTTCTGTCGGATTTCATCTTCTCGTTCCCAAGTTGATTCTCCATGTGAGCGATTACCCCAAGAAACAAGTACAAGAGGGATAACTTTGTTCTTAAGAACCTTTTCTCTTCGATCCACGATCGACATCGGTCGCTCCTCAAAAGTCAAATATTCTCGTACAATCAGCTCCAAATGATCCAGCACGTGTGTTTCATCTCGAACATATTTACGGAGTTGAGATACACGAAACACGTCATGAACATTCCCCAAGGATTGCGGTAACGCCAAACGGTATGCTACTACTCTAACACGCTCCAAAATCTCAAAAGGTCCAACGAATCGAGGACTAAGCTTTCCTCGACTTCCGAAACGAATCATCCCTCTAGTCGGTGATATCTTCAAGAATACCAAATCACCCACGGCGAACTCTAGAGGTCTTCTCGACGTATCTGCCCAACTCTTTTGTCGGTCTTGTGCTGCTTTCATATGATTCCGGATAGTGTTAACCTTTTCAACTGTTTACACGATAAAATCCGGTCCCAATAATCTTCGTTCACCAACATCGTCCCAACAAACAGGTGAACGACACTTGCGACCATATAAAGCTTCGAATGGAGCCATCTGAATAGTCGCCTGGAAACTGTTATTGTAAGAAAACTCCAGTAAATGTAGATGATCCTCCCATGAACCCTTGAAGTCTAACATACAAGATCTTAACATGTCTTCAAGAGTTTGGATCGTTCTCTCCGACTGGCCATCTGTTTGAGGATGATAAGCGGTGCTAAACTTCAAATGAGTCCCCAAACTTTCCTGTAAGCTCCTCCAAAAGTGTGATAAGAAACGAGTGTCACGGTCGGACACGATGCTCACCAGTACTCCATGCAATCTTACAATCTCCTGCATGTACCGTTCTGCTAAAGTTTCTGTTGATTGACCAACTCGAAAAGAGATGAAATGAGCTGCCTTGGTCAATCGATCAACAATCACCTAAACTGCATTGTTTCCTTTTGGACTCCGCGGTAGAGCCGTCACGAAATCCATGGTTATATATTCCCACTTCCATTAAGGAATCGGAAGTGGTTGCAATAAACCAGCAACCCCTTGATGTTCAGCCTTAACTTGCTGACGCACCAAGCGCTTTGCCACAAAGCGGGCAATCTCCCATTTCATGCCTTCCCACCAGAAATGCTGTCGTATATCTCGGTACATCTTCGTGCCTCCTAGATGTACGGAATATGCTGAACTGTGCGCCTCCTTCATAAGTTCTTCACGAATATCTCCCTTTGGCACACACAAACGGCTACCATATCGCAACGAACCATCTTTATGGATCAGTAAGTCTGTTCGAAGTCCAGCTTCAACCTGTTCTCAAAACATCCGCAATCTTGGGTCCTGCAATTGCGCTGCTTTAATATTCTCGATCAACGACGATTGTACTTGCAGCTGCATCAACTGTCCCGAAGAATGCGGTAGCACTATCTCCAAATCAAATCTTCGAAAGTCTTCAATAAGTTCTTTCTGTGCAGTCAACATCTGAATTGCCGGCAACCGACTAAGCGCATCCGGCACAACATTAACTTTTCCCGGATGGTATTTAAGATCAAGATCGTAGTCAGCCATCAGCTCCAACCATCTATGCTTCCGCATATTAAGCTCCTTCTGCGTGAACACATACTTCAAGCTTTTATGATCGGTGAAAACCTCGACCCTTTCGCCCAATAAGTAGTGTCTCCAAATCTTCAAAGCGAAAATCACAGCTGCTAACTCCAAGTCATGAGTTGGGTAATTCTTCTCATGGGCCTTCAACTGTCTCGATGCGTACGCTATAACCTTCCCATGCTGCATCAAAACACATCCCAATCCTTTCCCAGATGCGTCGCTGTGAATCACCAATCCTCCAGAATTGTCTAGCACGGTCAGGATAGGAGCGGTTATCAACCTCTGTTTCAACGCCTCAAAAGCTGACGCACACTTATCCGTGCACACAAATGGTACTTCTTTGCGTGTAAGCTTAGTCAAAGGTTCCGCCAGACGGGCAAAGTTCTCCACGAATCTCCTGTAATACCCGGCAAGTCCAAGAAAGCTTCTGATTTCTACAACGTTCTTCGGAATCGGCCAATCTCGAACTGCTGCAATCTTTTCGGGATCAACGGCAATTCCATCTCCAGGCATGACTGTTTCCCCCAATCAGAGCAAAGCTCTGTTTGAATTTCAAAAATTCAAAAATTGAAGCAACGCTTCAAATTCCTTGCGCTGCGCGCAACGCGCCCCGTGTCAAAAGTTGATACGTCAGCGCAGCGCCCAAGGCAGCGCACCCAATCAGAGCAAGGCTCTATTTAAAATAAAATAAAATTAAAGGAAGCAACGCTTCAGTTGAGCTGCGCTCTGCGCTGCACGATACGTGTCAGCGCAGTTGCGCTGCGCGACACGTGTCAAGTGCAGGTGCGTTTGCGCCAAACAGAATTAAAATTCCATTAAGATCTTTCTGTTCTTGTTAAAAATAAGAAGATTGTCTTCTGTAAAACAGAAGCCCTTGGATCAAAGATCCAACGGTGGGGAAAAATCCCCAAATCGCTCAAAGAGAGATCTCTTTAACTAATTTAACAAATTAATTGGCACTATATAAAGGCCCCTAGAACCCAATTCTAAAACACACAGAATACAGAAACACATAAAGAAAACAGAGAGAGAATTCAGAGAACTCCTCTAAAGAATTTTGAGAAGAACTCAAAAAGAGAAAAAGGTAAAACCCTTTGAATAAAAAAGAAGAATTTCTTCTGAAAAGATCATTGATCTAAGAACAAGATCAAAGATCTTCAATAAAAAAATATAATAATAATAAAGGCATTGCCTTTTGATGAACCACTGGTTCTGGAATCTTAAAAGATTCTTTTCTTGAATCCAAAATTGGATCAAGATATTAAAACAGTGCCTTGCACTTGTAAATCTGCACTGTTGCGCTCTTGGGTTGGCGCAAGCCACCAGAGAGCGCCACGTGTCAGCTTCAGAACAACTTGCGCTATGCGCTTTTAAAATAGAGCATTGCTCTCTGAAATTGGCGCAACTCACCAGAGCGCGCCACGTGTCAGCAGCGCAACAGCGCAGCGCACTGCGCTAACTGCGCTTGCGCTCACCAGAGCGTGACACGTGTCACCTCCATATGCGCTTGCGCTCATTAATTGGCGCAAAGCGCCTGACAGGCCACATGGCCACTGTCAGATGATTAATGCACTGCATTATTGAAAAGAAGGGCTGAGCCCAATTAAAAAAGGCCTAATAAAATGCTATGCATTATTTTTAAAAAAAGGGCAGAGCCCAAATAAGGGTTTGTCAGACCAAAACAGATGCTCTGCATCATCAAAATAAAGGGACAAAGCCCAAATCAAATAGGCCTTACAAGCCAAAATAAAATGCAGTGCATTATTAAACAGGGGCAAAGCCCTAGCATAGGCCTAATAGGCCAAAGATAAATAAAAACTTTGAACATTTTCAACTGGACTTAGCCCAATCATGGCCGTAAGTCCTCAAATTAAATTGACTGAGCACGACTGCTCTCTTAAATCAATTCATATCCGGTTCAAGGGTACATCTCCGAACTCCTCTGACACCTATCGTTGTAATCCTTCAACGACGTCAGAGAGATGACGGGTCCTGAAAACCACACATCAATACGGACTGTGGGGTCCTTAAACTCATAGACTTAAGCGTCCTTAAACCAACAATACGGACTGTGGGGTCCTTAAACTCATGGACTTATGCGTCCTTAAACCAAGATACGGACTGTGGGATCCTTAAACCCATGGACTTATGCGTCCTTAAACTCATGGACTAATGCGTCCTTAAACTAATATCCATCCCCAAAACGGGAACGATGGATCACCATGTCCCTAAACTGGCGATGGACCACCATGTCCCTAAACTAGCAATGGACCACTATGTCCCTAAATTGGAACAATAGAGCCCCCAAATGCTCTTTTGTCGGATCTAAACGATCCCATTTAAGTTGATCTTAGCCTCAAACATTGCTAACATATCCTTAAACATTCAAACAGACTTTAGTCCCAAATTGGACTATAGATCCCCCAATCAATTTTGGTTCAAGGGTACATCTCTGAACTCCTCTGACATCTGTCGTTGTAATCCTTCAACGTCGTCAGAGAGGTGATGGGTCCCGACGGCCATACATGAAATGGACCACTACGTCCCTAAACTGGAATTATAGAGCCCAAACGCTCTTTTGTCAGATCTAAACGATCCCGTTAAGTTGATCTTAGTCTCAAACTGGACTAACGTATCCTTAACAAACGTTTGAGTTGATCTTAGCCTCAAATACGGCTAACGTATCCTCAAACCAAAACCCCAAACCCAAATCTAAGAAAATACGGATTTGGACTAATCCACGTCCTACGGGCGACGACATAAATTAGTCTCCGTATACAATCCACGGGCAACCACAAACAAAGCAAACACACACGCGACACGAAGTGAAATTCTGGAGAAGGAGAAAGTTGTTACCGCGACGCGGTAGCGTAATTAACTGCAGGGGCTTGCGCCTACAGTGAAGAGCATCCCCACAATAAAAAAACCCCTCTAACGAGGGGGAATCTGATGAACTCTGCTACATCGGCCGCATCCGTCCAAACCTCCGATACACGGTGTTATAAATCAACTTGGCATCTGATTTAAAGAAGTTTAGCGTGCTTGCGCTTTCTAAAAGATAGATCAAAAATATTTATAACCGCAATCAAGAACGGCGTCGCTTTGCAGCTAGCCGGTGAGTACGGGTCGGTCCACAGGGATGTTGTGAATCTCCTAATCGCGCTCACGAGTTAATTCCGAAGGGTGTTCGGTTGATTATTAAATCTAAAAATCTAATTAACCTAGGGCAATTATCTAGATCTACTCTTGCTAGGGCTAGGTTTAGGGATGGTTTGGAAATATAATTAAATCTCACCGCTTTCAATACCCGAATGAAGATCTATGAGGAGTTATGGTAATTATCAATAAAGTGAATTAGATCCGTTCGGGAAGGTGTTCCTTCCTCTAGGTTCTTGTCCTTCCTTTAGAGATCCTTACCCTAACCTCCATGGAAAACATCACAACCGGGCCTTTATACTACGGTATCACCGCTACCTCGAGGGATAGAGTGCCGTAGGGAGCGGTATGTGCATGTATGCATGGAGTCCTATTATAAATATTAAGGGATGAGAGATCTCATCTCTCAAAATCCTTCCTCAAAGCTAAACCCTAAACAAGTTCCTAGGGCATGAAATTAAATCTACCTAGGGCGAGGAATTGAAATCTACACTAGGGCAAGAAATTAAATTTACTTCCAGATGCATCCCTCCAATCGTCCATGCAGGGTTGTCAGATCTGAATTTCAGAATGGAGAAGAAACACCGATGCTCTCCAAAAGATTTCTAAATTTTATTCATTAAAGGGAGGCATAAGAAAACACAATGTTTAGAGTTCCTATTTATAGAGAATAGGAAACCCTAGGGTTATAATGACTCGCATGTCTACAATTACAAAATTAGTCCTATAAAGACCAGTCAACGCCGCCATAAAAATATGATACAAAGATTTTCTCCTGACTGCACTATACTGCCGCGGAACCGCGGCCCGAGGCATGGTTTGGCCGCGGTTCCGCGGCCAAATGTTTGAGTTGGGCTGCACAATTTTGTGGTTTTGTTTTGGGTCTTCTAGGGCTTTTGGTTATTTGTTTCTTTCTCCAATTGGGCTTCTACATTAGCTCCAGATCTTCAGTGAACCATTTGCAATGGATTTTTAACCGTCCGCTTTGTATTTTTGGACCTTGAGTTGCCTTGTTAATTGTGAACTGTCTTTCGATGTAGGCTTGACTAAGGTCCTCCCATTTGTTGGTCAAAAGTCCATATTTTCATCGTCTTTACATCGTTTTCACTGTTTTTCTGTCCAAGAACTTGTAACCTGTAACATGTAGCAGTCATGCGTCAAAAGCACCCATTTATTTATAAAAATAATAAGAACGGGGAATATAATAATGCAATATTATGGTGTGAACAAATACCCCCAAACTTATCTTTTGCTCGTCCTCGAGCAAACTTATTTTTATTCACTAAAATCCTAACCACACTTTCGCAGGGAAACGCGATTGCACTGAGCTCGTGCAACAAGCCGTTAAACCTCTAGGTGTCCCTAGTAGGAGTAGTGTTGTCTCCTGAGGGTTTTCAGCGGATACTACCCACAAAATCCTATCAACTCAGCCCATTGACTTTTGTTCTCCAATAAGGAATTCTATTTTCGTCGACCCGTAAATTATCCACCCACATTCTTCACACTTCCTCATCATCTAACTTAAGATTATATATATCCTATAGACTTACTTAGCTTTCGGCATTTCTTAAGTTTTCCTTCTAAAGTTCCATCTACACTTAGGAATTTCTATCAACTCTACTAAAGATACAAGTTCTAATCTTCATTCCTCTCTCTTATCTAAATTCCAATCACATATCCCCACGTGTGTGTATAAGTCACCCCTATACTTGGAAATTCCAATCAAGCAATCATACTCTCGTCCGTTGTCCAAAGCACTTCTTAATTGGTGAATTTTTAAATGAAATTTGCTTACATATCCTTCATGCGACCGTTAATACTTCTTGAGGTACCAACAACCGATTACAAGATGCGTTATCACTTTAAAGCGTACTTCCTAGTTTTGCAACACCCAAGACTTTAGCAGTGACTCCCAAACCAGTTGGTCTAAGGCACTAGGTGATGAAGCACCCTCGCTAAATATTTTTCTATTTTTTACAGCCTTAAGTAATCACAAAAACCAGTGTCCATTTTTTTTTATTCACTTTTTTTTCTTTTATTTTCTTCGTACTAAGGACTTTAGACAAGAGCATTTCAAGGTCTCTTCTACTATTCCAAGTTTCAAGGTGCGTAATTGTGCAAATTGTAGAGTATATGTTTTCAGAATCTAAACTTAAGTTAGGAACTATTTTTCAAACTTATACTCTAATAAAAGCTTCAATATTTTTCCTTCGTTTTGACTTAGCCCAAGAAGTGAACTCAAAATTTTCTTATTTCTAAATAAACTACAAAACATATACTTTCTATCGCTAAACTTTAAGGTGGGTTATTTTTAGGGTTTTTAATTTACTAAATCTAAGATCTAGTTGTTCCTAGCCAGTTAACCTATTCGTCAAACTCAAGTCAATTAGCCAAAATTGAATACAAATATTTTTATAATTTTTGAAATTTTTCAATTTTTTATGGGTTTTCAAATAAGTATGCAAATGCAAAAATATGTACAAATGAATGCGAAGAAAGAAGACGTACCGAGCATACCCCCAAACTTGAACTTGAAAGTGTCCTCACTGTCATGCTAAACCAAGAGGGTCAAAATGTCGGCACTCTCCTGTTTATTTATTTATATTATTATTTTTAATATATTTTTAATGTTTTGAATTATTATTTTTTATTTAGAAAAAGAAAACAAAAATATATGTACATATATACAAAGGTCCCCCCCAAACTTAAGCTTGGCCTTACACAAGCCAAAGGTTAGCACCAACCATTCAAAAATCTTATCATGGTAAAGGTATAGTCGGTGCAAGAATGGGGTGGAGATGAAAGAAATGAAAAACACGCGAGACCGTGTGGAAAGAAGAATAGTAGAATATGGTCTCGGTGGGGGGAAAGAAAGACGGAAAGAAGAAAGAAGTGGAGTGCGATCTTGAGGGTGTAAATTAAGTGAATAAATTAGCGCAATTTGTGATGACCGATGTGTTAAAAGCGATTGCGCTAACCTATCAACTCGTCGTGCAATGGGGTCAAATCCCTCAAGATTCGCAAGAAAACATGGGTACGCCGAACTTGGTATAAGAGATGAAAGCGTAACGGTCATTTGTACGGTCGGGACAATAGGAGAGACGAAAGGGAGTGAATTAGGGATTTTATCTTTCTCACCGTAGTAAACTGTTTTGAACTTGAAAGATTCCATTAATGGTTCGAAACTACTATAATCAACCGAGTCTGATGGCTCATCTGAAAATGTAAAGGACTCAAACTCGGGCGGTGAGTCATCAACATCGTCCGAAAAAGTGAAACACTCGTAGGTGTTATCGTCTATGAGAATTGTGGCAGATTCAAAGGAAAAGGTTTCAAGCTCACAGTCTTCAAGCGGGGTCAGAACGATGGGAAGGAGGGAGGGTGATATAACAGTTAAAGGTTCAGGGGATGAATTGGAAAATCAGACACATCAAACAAAAATGATTCAACCTCAATATTATCCTCAAGACTCTCCTCAATACTATCCTCAATATTTAACTCATCCATGCCATTATCATTAAAATCTAGACGCATATGAGATTCGGGAGAAACATTTAATAACTCAGGATGATGATTTGAACATAAAATCTCAATTAAATCGACAGGTTCATCATCCGAAATCTTCCCGGCGTCTATATCCTCAATCAAGTGAAAATCAATTTTCTTAGACACTTCATCAAAAGCATGGATATCTATCAATTTAGGTTCTAGATGGGAGGTGTAAAGATCGAAAGAATTAGGTGCGGTTTCACTCGAAAGGGGTTCCTCACAATTTGGCAAATCAAACACTACAAAATCACACAACTCGTTTTTATTTTCTACAGGTGAACTATTTAGGGCAATCGATGGAAAACAGGAGTTGTAGGCTTCAATTGGGTAAGGGTAGGTTTGATTTGAAAATCCTCTCTCATTCTCACTCTGTCCAACCGCCTCCTTATACATTAAAAATTTTTGAGCTAGCGGGACACTAGCTACCGGTTCACTAGGTTGCATAAGGGCGGCCATGGACGCTTCCACATTCCTCATCATTTTATTTGTTGCAGCAATATATGCCTCCAACGACTCTTCCAAACTAGACTTGGGTGGTGAGGGGGTTTCGGTAAAAGATTCAAAATTGTTTGGATATGTGAAACTCCCAAAAGGCTGTGTAGGAATAGTGTCTAGTGAAGGTGGGAAGGTCGGGTATGACTTGTAGGAAGTGGGTGGTTGGGCAGAGGTAGGGTCAACATATGGATAAAAAGATGAATAATCGTGCGGATCCCTAAAACTAGATGAGTGGAGAGGGGTGAAAGATCGACTGCGAGATTGAGAAATATGCTCAGCAATGGACATCGACCTAGGAGTGACAGAAGGACTTGAAGAAGTGGTATCAACATATGTAGGTGGTAAAGGTTGACTCGGTTGACACAAAGTAGGTTGAAAAGTCAAATTATTTCTCCTAGACGTCTCTATGTGATCTTTCGAAGATTTTTTAGGCATGGAGGGATCGTTTTTAAATTGATCGAACAAATTAACATATGACGCAAAATTAGGTTCGGGATACCAAAGTTCGGCTAATGATTTATTGTGTGGGGTACCCATGTTAGAAGAAGAAAGGTGACAAGAAGGAAGGTTGGATGGTGCAAGGATTTATTTGGGGCTAAAAAATTTTGCAAGCTCTATAAAATATTTGTCCTTGTTATTTTCATTTTTTTTCTTTATTTGGAAAAATTTTGTTGCAAAAAGATTTTAGAGAAAAGATATGCAACAGCAAAATATTTTATAGAAAAGATATGCAACAGCAAAATATTACTTGCAATCAATTTAGTTCAAGCGGGGCCCAAAAATCCTGCACAAGACTGTTATATGGAAGGGAATATATTTTTAAAGTGCACAGAATCTTGCAGGCATATCCAGAAAATATATTTCAAAATATACAGAGGATGAACAGAAGATCTTACAGAGAAAAGTTGGTCTGATGATGTCACAATTCCACCGCCCATCAGCGGCAAAACGTGGCTCCCACCGTGATTTCGCGGTCACATTAACTGCACAGTGCCCCAGAATTTTTTGGTGCGACGAATCGACAAGATGGCCGCGGTTCCGCGGCCTAAGGTGGGTTTTGGCCGCGAAATCGCGGCGGGTTGGTGGGTTTGGGTCTCCAAAATTTTCGTGCTTCTCTGTTTTTTAAAATCCCTTCTGTTGCGATATCTCTTTTTCCGTTTCGCTTTCTGGAAATTTCCAGATCGTCTTTGTATATCCTGCAAAATTAAAACAACAAAGTATCCCTTCCAAAAATAACAAAAAATATATATTTTTATATTTTTTATGATTTTTCAGATTTTTATGATTTTTTTAAATTTTTATTAACCCGAAATTGCGAAAAGGAAAGTTCTACGCCATCCCCGGCAACGGCGCCATTTGATTTAAATAGGTTTAGCGTGCTTGCGCTTTCTAAAAGATAGATCAAAAATATTTGTAACTGCAATCAAGAATGGCGTCGCTTTGCAGCTAGCCGGTGAGTACGGGTCGGTCCACATGGATGTTGTGAATCTCCTGATCGCGCTCACGAGTTAATTCCGAAGGGTGTTCGGTTGATTATTAAATCTAAAAATCTAATTAACCTAGGGCAATTATCTAGATCTACTCTTGCTAGGGCTAGGTTTAGGGATGGTTTGGAAATGTAATTAAATCTCACCGCTTTCAATACCCGAATGAAGATCTATGAGGAGTTATGGTAATTATCAATAAAGTGGATTAGATCCGTTCGGGAAGGTGTTCCTTCCTCTAGGTTCTTGTCCTTCCTTTAGAGATCCTTACCCTAACCTCCATGGAAAACATCACACCCGAGCCTTTATACTACGGTATCACCGCTACCTCGAGGGATAGAGTGCCGTAGGGAGCGGTATGTGCATGTATGCATGGAGTCCTATTGTAAATATTAAGGGATGAGAGATCTCATCTCTCAAAATCCTTTCTCAAAGCTAAACCCTAAACAAGTTCCTAGGGCATGAAATTAAATCTACCTAGGGCGAGGAATTGAAATCTACACTAGGGCAAGAAATTAAATTTACTTCCAGATGCATCCCTCCAATCGTCCATGCAGGGTTGTCAGATCTGAATTTCAGAATGGAGAAGAAACACCGATGCTCTCCAAAAGATTTCTAAATTTTATTCATTAAAGGGAGGCATAAGAAAATACAATATTTAGAGTTCCTATTTATAGAGAATAGGAAACCTTAGAGTTACAATGACTCGCATGTCTACAATTACAAAATTAGCCTTATAAAGACCAGTCAACGCCGCCACAAAAATATGATACAAAGATTTTCTCCTGACTGCACTATACTGCCGCGGAACCGCGGCCCGAGGCATGGTTTGGCCGCGGTTCCGCGGCCAAATGTTGGAGTTGGGCTGCACAATTTTGTGGTTTTGTTTTGGGTCTTCTTGGGCTTTTGGTTATTTGTTTCTTTCTCCAATTGGGCTTCTACATTAGCTCCAAATCTTCAGTGAACCATTTGCAATGGATTTTTAACCGTCCGCTTTGTATTTTTGGACCTTGAGTTGCCTTGTTAATTGTGAACTGTCTTTCGATGTAGGCTTGACTAAGGTCCTCCCATTTGTTGGTCAAAAGTCCATATTTTCATCGTCTTTACATCGTTTTCACTGTTTTCTGTCCAAGAACCTGTAACCTGTAACCTGTAACATGTAGCAGACATGCGTCAAAAGCACCCGTTTATTTATAAAAATAATAAGAATGGGGAATATAATAATGCAATATTATGGTGTGAACAACATCTTCGGAGAGGTAGACGGATAAAACCAAATAGCATCTGCTCCGAATCTCAGGCAAGACGTCTCTACGTCGCGCCGTCTTTCGGAGGGGAACAGATTCTGACACGCCCGGTGGGACCTTTTCCTCTTTCCACTCCACACTTCGTGTGTCGTCTTTCGCGAACGAATCGCGTTTTGTTAATGGTTGCCTTTGGATTTCAAGTTACTAAGATTTGGTCTTTTGCCTGACGCAGAAATCAAGCATCAATGGCATCCAACTGCTCGAGCTGCTCCAAATGCAAGTGCAACCAACGCTCCGCCTCACCTGGAGGTGTAGCCTATGGGCCTCAAGCGGCCTCCATCCTTGCCATGCCGGTGGAACAAGTGACTTAGGCCACCACCGGTCTGTTTTTCGGGACCATGCTCCCGCCGGCAAGCTTCACCAATCCAGTGCCCGCACCGGAAGCGCAAAAGAAGTCGGTCTTCGATCGGCTCACCACTACCACGGCCCCTTTCAACGGGTCGTCCAATGTCAAGCTGGCAGCCTCTGTCTTTACCAGGCTAAACCAGAACTCCGATGGGCCCGCCAAGAAGCCCATGAGCCCTGAAGTGGCCGTCCTAAGGAAGATAGCCACCTCTACTCCTGAAGTCGTCAAGGCGGCTTCTCCTGTTAAAGAGTCGGTCTTTTCAAGGCTGACTATTCCGGCTCCTGCTCCTGCTCGAGGGTCTGTCTTTGATAGATTGAACATCACCACTCAAAAGACAACATCAGTCTTTAAGAGGCTGGCACCAGCAGCGCCTCATCCGGACTGGGGCAAGACGAAACTATCCCTATCGCCGAGCCAGTCCCAACAGCTCGACACGCTCGACGTCGCCACTGGCGCCGAGTAAGGAAGGCCGGGGACAACTCCCCCTCAGGGTAACTCCACCGGCTCCAATGGTGGAAGTTGATGCTGTTGTTCCAACTGGGAACAACTTTGAACCGCTAAGGAGGGTGCGCAAGAACTCTCCGACTGCCACGCTAGAAAGATCTCCTCCACTTGCGGAAAGTGTTACAGATGCAAAGCCGGAGCATCCCCCTCAACGGCTGTCCTCCAAAATTTACAAGGTCTGGCGGAGGATTCAAGACTCAGTAATAGACCAAGATCACTCTCGCCGGCAGAAGAGGGTGAAGGCGCAGGAAAAAAAGAACCGTCCTGTCAAACAGCAAAGGACGACAACCACTTGGGTGCCCACTACAACGGCCCCCTCCACGTCGACTACTCAAAAGAGAAGAAGGCCGGAGAAAGTCCCCACGCCTGCGGTAAATGTCAAAGGCGGTGAGCCCAAACACCCTAAGTCTGGGGGCATTGTGGTACACACCGTCTACATGGCGTCCGGAAAAGAGGACAGCCGTACATCTACAGGTCATAGACCGCTTACACGGTCAGTGACTAAAGCCCAGGAGCAGCAGCAGAAGCTCCAAGAAATGATGAATGCGATGGCCGCACTCACTGGGCCAAAAGAAAGCCCCGAAGCGTCCTCGGATCAACGCTAGGAGCAAGAAACTGACGCTGAATTCCTTCACAGGATACTGGAAAAGAAGGATAAAGAGGCTGCGGAACAAGCAGCCAATATAAAGCGAATGGCCCTTCTGTTCCAGGACATGGTGGGTATGATGATCCAGCAAGATCCTCCTGCTGAAGATCCTCCGATCGTCCTCGAAGATGACAGGGGAGAAACGTCAAATCCTCCACCGGCTCTGTCAACAGCCAAGGAGGAGACAATATCCAAAGCTGACCTGGACGAATATATAGCTCAGCAGATACGGGTTCACCAGGCGACTGAGGCAGCCGGTCAACTTGTCAGAACAGGGCGACCATATCCGAGCTGGTACGATCAGATCAAGTACCCGCCGGGCTATACAATACCGAAATTCCATGTCTAAAAGGCGACGGGCAATCCCCACCAGCATGTTTCCCAGTTTAGGGCGCTTTATGGCAACACTGGAGGCGACGACAAACTGCTACTTCGCCAGTTCGTCGGCAGCTTGTCAGAGACGACGTTCGAGTGGTACTCCGAGCTTCCGAACGACTCCGTCAAAACATTTGCGGAGATGGAGCTGCTGTTTAGACAACGATTCACAAGCGCCAGCGAGCGTACCCCGATAACAACATTGATTAATGCCAGGGTGAAGCCAGGCGAAACATGGGTTCGGTATGCGATACGGTGGAGGAACCTATAGTCAAAATACGAACAACGCATAGAAGAGGCTCCTGCAGTAAGGATGTTTGTGGGAACCCTCGATCCGCAGGCGACCATATCTCAATTCATGATGTTCTTCAAGCCGACTACTTTCCAGGCCCTGATCGACAAGCTAGCCTAAATGGACCAGATGGGCCATAGACCATCTCCTCCAAAGCCGGATTCTCGAAATGAGAAGGGGAAGGGAAAAGCGATCGTCGTTGTTAATGCTCAACAACAGCCGAGCAACTTGAAGCCGGTTGTCCGTCAGAACAATATGCGTCCACACGTGCCCCTCAAGGAGAGGCTAGGACGTCCTTACTCGTTTCCTCAAGATAAAATGAGAAGACTGTTCGAGCCGGCATTGGGCAACAGACTTATCAATCTGCCGGATCCAAGACGCCAGTCGCAGCCAAACGACGTCAATGATCCCAATTACTGTCCCTATCACCGAGGATTGCTATGTCTTCAAGAATTGGATTGAAGACCAATACCAACAGGGCAAGTTCGCGTTGTCCGAAAGATGGAAGGTGAGCCCGCCGCAACCTCATACCCCTAAGAAGGTGAATACGCCGGGGGCAACGTGCTCCCTTGTTGAAGAAGCTCCGTGGGAGGTTGTGCTATCAGCCAAAATAAAGAGGATGCTGAATGATCTCCAGACGTGCCCGGCAGTCAGGTGGAAGAACCTGTTGGAACCTGAGATCATCGAAGGGATGCTAAAGCCGCGCCCAACTCCAAAGATCGATGGTGATAACCCGAGCACTCACAACCAGCCGTCAAAATCTTCAAAGAAGAAGAAGAAGAAATCCAAGAAGCCCGTGAAGCCTGGCGACAAGCGCACGGACTTACAAAAGCAGATTGACGCGCTGGAGGAGTACAACCAGAAAGCACGGACTCCCATTACACTCCAAGAGTTCCTCAACCACGTCTTTCAAGAGGAAGATGAGAGAGAGAGTTCGTCGGATGAATCCGAGGAATACGTGGCGAGCTGTCATATGATTTCCCATTCGTTTACCGACCATGAGGAAACTCTTTGCACTAAAAAGCTAGGGGCAGATCCTAAACCGGAAATTCTGGGGCCATCGGATTAAACAATTGACGCATTCCTCAACGAAGCTCTGTTGAAAAGTAAAGCTGATCGGGAACGCGAGGCGGTCATATTCGAAAGGGCCAAACGCCGGCGACTTGACGAAAGAGTTGAGACACTCCCGCTGGAGCAAAGTACATTCACCGCAGATAAGAGCGAATTCAAGATGAGGAAAAGGTTTGCTAAAGCCATATCAATGGGTATGAAGCTACCATCCTCTGAAGGAAACATTGCTGGTGAAGCAGAAATACACCCTTCCTACTTCTTGTATCATCGGAAGATTTCACACCCCACCGAAGAGTGCAGAGCTTTCAATAAATGGTGGCAAGGGTATGTTGTTCACCGGCAACATTTTAAGCGGGAGAAGCGCAAAACTCGTCGGGAGCGGAAAAGTATGACCGAGGAGCTTAAAAGAACTACCAGCGATTGTCGCATGGTTAACGCTGGGGGATCGCAAGTTCTCACGATCGGGAGTGACTCTGACGAGGAAATGAAGCTTAGCCCTCTCTTTAAAGAGTCCACATCGGAAAAAGAGGAAGAGCCGAAGGCCTGCGAAAATATCCGGCTGCGCAATCGTACGCTACCTGAAAAGAATCTCGGACCCTCAAATAAAAAAGATAAAGGGAAAGAAAAGGTCTCTGAGGATATCGCCCTGGATGACCAAGTCATGGAAGAGTTAGCCACCAAGGACCCGCCAAAGAAAAATAAGGTGGATTACAACGTCCTAGCGCATCTGAGGAAGCTACCCTCGCAGCTCAGCATTCTTGACGCCCTTTTGCTATCAAAAGAGGCAAGGGATTCATTAATCAAGGCACTACAGGAGCCGGAGCAATTCCAAGCTTTCCTCGCCGAAGAAAAGATGAAGGATGAATTGAAGGAAGTGCACACGGCCGATATCACTTTCGGTGATGAAGACCTTCTCCTTGGGACGTGCGAACACAATCGCCCCCTCTATGTCTCAGGGTATTGCCATGATATAAAGATAGGCAAAATCTTGGTTGACAATGGATCTTCCGTTAATCTCCTTAATGTGCGGGTGTTAAAGGAAATCTGCATGAGCGTCCAGCACCTCGCTCGGGATAAGATCACCATCTCCGGGTTCGACTCTCAATCATCCAGGACTCTTGGGTCTGTGATACTGTAACAACTCCAATTTTGTATACCAAAAATTTGCTTTAAATATAGTGTATACTTGGAGTATTAATGTTGCTGGAAACAATTTAAGTATCTAATTCCTTACAATAATTACAAGAAGGAACTTGTAGCTCATTGGTAATACCATGCATTGCTGAACCAAGCCATCAGAGTTCGAATCCCATGCCCCACATAAGTTTTATATCTTTTTGTTTTAATTTATTTTAGAAGTCAAACGGTCAAACAGCCATAACTCACAATTTATTGCGAATCACAAAAATTAAAGTATACCAAAACCTTCCCCAGACCACACCCGACCCAACGGCACCCGACTTGGCCACGACTCGGCCGAATCGGCCGGCGCCGCCGGCCGGACTCGGCCGGTCGGCCGAGTCGTCAACACGAATTTTTTTTGTGTTGACTGGGTCTTTTCACCTGCATAGTCTAAATTTTTTGTACTGTTACACAATTTCAATTAAATCTCTTTTAAGACCAAATTTAATGAATTTTTAATGATTTTTACATTTTTTTAAAATATTTTTTTTAATCCAAACCCTAACCCTAGCCTAGCCCTATATAAAGACCACTACCCTCTACCATTTCACCTCACAACTCTAATCCACTCTATCAAATTCTCGAGAACTCGGTACGAAGAGCGAGAAGCGAAGCGCTGCCGAAATCGACGACGGATTCCGGCGACCGGATCAGAACCTTCGCGACGTTTTCGACGAATCGACAACCACTGCATCCATTAGCTTCCTTAGCTTGTCCAAACCGTAAGTCCCATCCCCTCTATCTCTCTTTTCTATAAGTATAAAAATACGACTTTTTGGAACCCGACGGAAATCGGACAAACCGATTTCCGATTCAGTTTTTCTATAAATTTCCACTTGTCACCTAATACATATTATCTACCCATATTCATGTTGACTGTTAATCACCCATAAACCAATTTAATCAAACTTTTTCACATAAAGTGATAGCTTCTTTGCAAAACCGTATTCTTTTCATAAAAATACCATGAAGTTTATTTTCTTTAGTTTAATTAATTCCCTCACTCCTAAATAGGTTTATTTTGATCACTAAACTTATAGAACCCAATTTGAATGAAATTTCACACATAAAATGATAACGTTTTTAAATACCGTATTCTTGCGCTATAATACCTTTAAGTTTAACATAGCATGTTTTACCTTTAAACTTCACCAAAACTTAAAATAAGTCACGGGGTAATGACCTACCCCTACACACACTCAATATAACCCTAATTGATAAATATCAAAACACAGAATACGAAATTACAGGACTTTTCACTAAAATACCCTAATCTTTATAACCTTTATTGAAAGCTTTAAGTTGTAAACATTTCTAGATAAAATCTTTTAATAAAATGAAAACACGATTGGTCATGGACATCGATTGTTTATCTAAACTGTCTTGTGGTGCCTAGGCAAGTGTGTCTAAGGCTAGTGGTTTTTAATTAGGCCCACGACTGTGGTTCCTTCCCACTTACCTGGCCGCAATTGACGGTGAAGAGGCGATTTGAGGCTTCTAATGACTCATCGTTTAGACCTTAGAAATAGGCTAGTTGGTTTAGGAAACCCTAATAACTAAAATACGGAAAACTGTACTCTTTTGCAAATAAATACCCCATATTTATAAAACTGTTTTCCCAAATGAAAAGTATTTGTTAAACCTAAGAAAAGCGCCGCTACAACCCACTTTTGGGGAACTTGTTAGGGATAGTACGGTTCATCGTGCACCCGCAGGCTAGTAGTGCGAGATTCAGACCTCCGCAAGGAGCATTCGGTCTCGAAAGGTTCAAAATACGATATTTAGGGAAAATGAGATTTTTTCTAAATAAAATATTTATATAAAATTATTCATGTGTTAATATATATATAATTATCATTTAAACATCTATTTTATCATAATATAAGTTTCCACATTTTTTTCTAAAATTACAAGATTAAAAGTTACACTAAAATACCATGAATTTCAGATAAAACAATTAATACTTTTATTAGGATATATTCACTAGAATAACACAAATAAAATTCACATTCATTATAACAATAAAGACGATTATTAAATAATTGAGGTGTATTTTGAAAAATATACAAAAGTACTTTTTACATAAAACCCCCTCAAGTTTTACAAATTACAATAAGGCCCCTAGCTAATATTGAACTTCAAATTATCTTTCTTTTAGTCTGACTCGGGTTAGAGTCTGACTATTCCTGACTCGAATATGATTCAAGTCAATCTTTATTCTTTTATATTCCAATACAATTCGAATACATGAAACCCTGAATCCAGATAACAATATATTCTTTTTGACTGAATCAATCCATGGATATTCATCCATTATCCTGATATTCCATTTACCTAATTATACAGTTGCAACATATTTACTGATATCATGGTTTTGGTCAGTCACCCAACTTATATATTCCAATACTACAATACTGTTAAAACACAACGGGGTTTAAGGGGTAGATTGGTATGGAAGGTGTTAAAGGTGGCACGAGGTGGTCAGATTAAGACACCTAATCTGAATCCTATTGCTGTTGTACCGTGGCATAACGGTTCCTTGTACTTTCCTTTTGCCCTGATCTCTAGCATATAGAGATCCCCCTCGTATACACTGGCATCCTTCTGTACCAAGCTACAAACAACAGCGTTACACAATGTTCCATAATATTCAACAATACAATAGTTTAGAGAATACTGTTACTCTGTCATTCTCATTCTTCTTATTCTTTGGGACTTACCGAGCGACCTGTTCGCTGACGACATTCTATCTCTTTCTTCTTTGAATGTCGTCAGGTGCGTTGGACCAAGCTGAGATCAAGCCCACCGGTAAAGATTTGGAGCAGTTCCAGGAAGATCCAGAGCTCTAGATACTGTACCTTGTTCTTTCCAGTTTATTTCATTTTCTGTTATGCCACTGTTTAGGCATTGCTTTTCATTCTAGTTGTATTTTCTTTTCCTGCATTGTAAAAAGAATGTTATTAATAAAAGTTGCTGTTATTTCTATATTATTCGTCTCTTGTGATTTACTTTATATTGCTTAGTTACGCTTAGCGTATATACTTCTGAGTATATACGTAGCGGGCCTCGTCACGTCCACTTCGCCGTACACTGGGAAGCGGGGCGTGACAGATACTGACATTACGCTTTGGGCTACTTGTCACAGACATTAAATTCCACGTCATAGACGCCAAGACATGTTACAATGCTCTGCTCGGTCGACCATGGTTACACGAGTACAACATCATCCCTTCTACACAGCATCAGTGTATGAAATATTGTAAGGATGGTCTCGAGTATACCATAACGGGAGAACTGAACCCATTCTCCGTGAACGAAGTCCATAAATATGAAGATGCAAAATACTTCTTACCGGATTTTGGAGATGCGGAGAGATGTCACAAGACGGAGAACAAAGCTAACGCCACCATCCCTGTCTTCGGGAGTGATACCGAGGAGGAAGAGGAGATAGTTTGTTCGGGTCCATCCCAATACAACAAGACGGGACCATCCGCTCCTACGTTGATCTTTGGTAGTGACTCGGAAGATGAGGTCCATGCTATATTCTCTGCTTGGCCTTCAATACGAACATCCGCTGATGAAGAGCAAAGTCTGCAAGTCGCCATGGTTCTACTTAAACACCATAAAGAACTGGATGCGCTCGATACCTACAGTGTAGAGGAGCTACGGACGGTCTATGTCCCTCCCAGGCGAGAAAGCAAAAAGGCAATTCTATTCTACCACTCTGAAGAAACCAAAGTGGAGAAAGAAATCTGGCACGGCTCAGATCCTACACTTGACAGGCTTCAGCCCATCCGTCTGCCCAGATATTATACAGAAGGCTTGAAAAGGCTGTTGAAACGCCAGGGGATACCTTTTAAACAGACCGCTCGAAAAGCCAAATTTTATGACAGGGTCTGGAACGTTCCCGGAACTCAGCACAAGCTGCATAATGGGAGGATGGAAACAATCAGGCTTGGGTACATTCGATCCAAGAAACGAGAGCTACTCTGCGATTGCTACGTCGTGCATGACTTCAATAAAGAAGAGTATGCTCAATGGGAGGACGCTAATCCTGAACCAGTAAAAGTTTCTGATGCAAAAGTGCCCGGTCCATCATTCGAAGAACAAATGAACAAGCTTATAAGGGAAGCTGGTCAAAAAGTCCGAGACGACCATAACCGTGAAATGGCCATCTACGAGAAAGCCAAAACGCAACGCCTCCTCCAACATGCCGTGAAAGATGAAAGTGCCGCTCCCTGTCAACCTGTTATAAAAAAGGCTCGACGCAGAGGCAGAAACAAGTCGAAAAACGAAAAAGGCGCTCGACGACAACAAAGCGGGACTAAGAAGCCACGCAAGCGAGAATCGAGCGGTCCAGATCTGTCCCTTGTAAAGAAGATGAGTCGAGCATACTCTTTTCCTCGAGACAAGACAAAGAGGATACTTGACCTCGCTTTAAAACATCAGATGCTTATACTGCCGGAGTCTAAACACCCCGAACAAGCAGGCGAAGTCTTACACCCAAACTATTGCTCTTATCATCGAGTAATAGGGCACCTTCTCGAAGACTGCTTCACCTTCAAGAACTGGGTTGAAGATCAGTATCATCTCGGCAAGTTCGCTTTATCTGACAGCTGGAGGGTAACGCCGCCACAGAAGCATGAACCCAAAGCCACGAGAGCAGAATCAAACCCACATCAGTCTTCGAAGCGAGCTCGTACTTGTCACATGATAACAATATCAAAAGAAGAGCCCGAGAATATGGATGACCTTCCCTGGTGCTTCGAAAGCAGCAACGATGAGGTGATCTCAGAATTTCCACCAGCACTGAGAGAGCTGGAAGATGGAATACACACTACTACAGATAACCTCAAGAAAATTGAGTTGGGGACGGCGAATGACCCACGACCGACATTCGTCAGCGAGCTGCTATCTGAAGAAAGGGTGGCTGCGTTAAAAGAAGTGCTTATGCAGCATAGAGATTGCTTCGCATGGAACTATTCTGAAATGCCAGGACTAGATCCAGAAATTGCTGTGCATAAATTGGCGATATCCCCGGACGTCAAGCCAGTCAAACAGGCGCCGAGAAGAATGCGGCTCGAGCTTGAGATGAGCATCAACGCCGAGGTTAAGAAGTTAATCGACTTTGGCTTCATCCAGGAGGTGCAGTATCCTGACTGGATCGCCAACATCGTCCCGGTGATGAAAAAAATGGGACAGTGCGCATATGCGTGGACTTCCGGGATCTCAATAAAGCTTGCCCGAAGGATGATTTCCCAGTGCCAGTCACTGAGCTGATGATAGACAATACGTCCACTCACGAGGTTTTCTCCTTCATGGACGGCTCATCAGGGTATAATCAGATAAGGATGCATCCCGAAGACCAGAAACACACCGCTTTTCGGACCCCTCTGGGAATATTCTGCTACAAGGTGATGCCCTTCGGTCTAAAGAACGCCGGTGCCACCTATCAGAGGGCCATGACGAAGATCTTCGATGACCACATACATGAAATCGTCGAATGCTATATTGACGACCTCGTGGTTAAGAGAAAATCATACGAGGAACATCTCGAGCATCTGAAGACCGTATTTCAACACCTTCGACAATACAACTTGAAGATGAACCCTCTCAAGTGTGCATTCGGAGTTTCCTCGGGCAAATTCCTGGGATTCATCGTCCGGCACCGAGGCATTGAGATAGATCCGTCGAAGATCAAGGCGATCATGGAAATGCCTCTGCCAAGAACTCTTAAACAGTTGCGGTCTCTCCAAGGGAAGCTCGCATACATCCGGCGATTTATAGCCAATCTTTCAGGCAAGTGCCGTCCTTATAGCCACCTGATGAAGAAGGGAACCCCTTTCGTTTGGGATCATAAATGCCAGAGCGCGCTGGACGAAATCAAGCAATACCTGCAGAACCCGCCAGTGCTGGTTGCTCCGGTCAAGGGAAAGTCCCTCATTCTTTATACAACCGCCCTCGAAGGTTCCTTAGGCGCTTTATAGGCGCAAGAGAACGATCAAAGGAAAGAAAGAGCACTCTACTATTTGAGTCGAGTTCTGCTGGGGGCAGAAAGCAACTATACCCCCATCGAAAAACACTGCTTGGCGTTGATCTTTGCGATAACAAAGCTCAGGCACTATGCGTTGGCGCATGAAGTCCGTCTCATTTCGAAGGTGGATCCCCTTAAATATTTAATGTCGAAGGCCATATTGACAGGTCGGCTCACTAAATGGGCCCTGCTCTTGACGGAGTTCTCGATAACCTATCAGCCTCTTAAGGCAGTGAAAGGCCAGGCCATCGCCGACTTCCTCGCTGAGCATCCGATACCTGCCGATTCTCCTCTGAATTGTGAACTGCCAGACGAACGTGCGTTTGACGCGATCGATGGTGGTGATACCCGATGGGAACTCTATTTTGTTGGAGCGTCTTCCATGAAGAAGCGCAAACAAAGCACCCCTATAATCAAATCGGGGGTAGGCCTCATCTTCGTAACTCCACAAGGAAGGATAATGCGCTTTGCTTTCTCCTTAATAGAGCCGAGGACGATCAATGAAGCCGAATACAAAGCTTTGATAGCAGGCCTCGAAATCGCCATTGACATGGGAATTGAAAACCTCCTTATATACGGAGATTCTCAACTGGTCGTCAGTCAAGTAAATGGTGACTACCAAACGTGCAAACCCGAACTGGTAAAGTATGGCGAGAGAGTACAGCAATTACTGACTCAAATCCCTTCCTATACTTTGGAAAACATATCACGTACGGAAAACAGCAAAACGGACGCATTAGCCAAGCTCGCTAAAGAACTGGCTGACAAGAACCTCGATAACGTCATAATCGTGGTACAAAGCCGTCGAGTGCTTGCCCCAGCAGAAATATCTCCGGAATCATCCAAAGAAAAGGGAGTGACTGAGAAAATGGTTATGCAAATAAAAGACCAGGAAAAGGCTGAGGATTGGAGAGAAGTATTTATAGACTACTTCAAATCACGTCGAACGCCTGAAGATGCGTCCTCAAGACATCAGCTCATGAGACGAGCCCTGTCTTTCACCTTCGTCAATGATACTCTATACAAGAGGTCGTTTGATTTTCTGTGGTTGAGATGTCTGGGACCTGACGAAGCGAAAAGAGTCGTTCAGGAAGTTCACGACGGACTCTGCGGTTCTTACCAAGCAGGCCCGAAGATGAAGTTGAAGATCAAACGGATGGGCTACTACTGGCCCACGATGATTCAGGACTGCCTCGAATATGCGAGGCAATACCACTCGTGTCAAATCCATGGGGACTTCATCCACCAGCACCCAAATCCACTACATCCAACAGTGGCTAGCTGGCCGTTCGAAATGTAGGGAACCGACATAGTCGGCCCTATCGAACCAGCATCGTCCAGGGGACATCGTTTCATCCTGGCGATGACTGATTACTTCTCCAAATGGGCAGAAGCAGTACCGTTGAGGGAAGTGAAGACGGAGAATATCCTCCATTTCTTCAAGACACAGGTCATTTATCGGTTTGGAACGCTGAGCCGGATCATCTCCGATAACGGGCCAGCCTACAGAAGCCACAAGATCAGCCGCTTCGCGCAACAGCATAATATAGACTGGGGATATTCCTCAGTTTATAATCCCCGAGCTAACGGTCTAGCGGAGGCTTTCAACAAGACCTTGACAAAGATCATAAAGAAGATGGTGTCCCGAAACAAGAAAGACTGGCACGAGAGACTGCAAGAAGCTCTTTGGGCGTATCAAACTACGTTCAAGACGGCGACGAATATAACGCCATACACGTTGGTATTCGATACAGAAGCAGTACTCCCCCTCGAGATAGAGTTACCCT
Source organism: Agapanthus africanus (assembly GCA_030015575.1). Taxonomy (NCBI): domain Eukaryota; kingdom Viridiplantae; phylum Streptophyta; class Magnoliopsida; order Asparagales; family Amaryllidaceae; genus Agapanthus; species Agapanthus africanus. The sequence continues at coordinate 167,596,858 of CM057341.1, read as the reverse complement.
CTTTACGAGTGGCAGTCCACTACGAGCTGACGGACGAAGAAAATGCTCACCTTCGGCTTGAGGAGCTTGATGCCCTTGATGAAACACGGCTCATAGCGCAACAAAATCTGGAGGCTTATAAAGCAAAGATGACGCGCTCATATGAAAGATTGACCAGGCCGAGGACATTTCGCCAAGGCGAGCTCGTGCTAGTGGTCAAAAGACCTATGATCCCCAATCGCGCCAAGCGGGGAAAATTCGAGCCAAACTATGAAGGCCCGTACATCATAGACAAGGTCTACCAGGGTGGAGCCTATCTGCTCATGGATATGCATGGTGAAAGGCCTTTCAGGCCAATAAACGGTCGCTTCCTAAAGAAATACTACGCTTAATGAGCCACAACTTAGGTCAATGATAGATGACGACAACTATGTCCGCTCGCTATCTTCCTAAGCCCAAACTCTATAAGTAGTGGCCGGCCTTCTCCTCAGCGGACCGAAACGTCCTTAAACTAATGACGGACCAAAACGTCCATAAACTAATGACGGACCGAAACGTCCTTAAACTAATGGTGGACCACTACGTCCTAAAATTAGCTGTTGACCGAGATGTCGATAAACTACAATGAATCGAAACATCACAACGCCGATATATAATATATATATATATATATATATATATATATATATATAACGGTATGTCCATAAGCAAAATGGGCACGGATGAAAACCCGAAAGGGCTCCGTGAGTAAAAACAGCAGGGCTACCGGCGAGTGCTCGTGAAAACCCGAAAGGGAGCGACCTCGTAAAAAAAAAGAATAAAAAGAATAAAAAAATGGTATGTCCATAACCAAAATAGGCACGGATGAAAACCCGAAAGGGCTCCGTGAGTAAACACAACAGGACTACCGGCGAGTGTTTGTGAAAACCCGAAAGGGCCCAACCTCGTTAAAGGACACTTACAGGGTCCTTTCGACCTTGCAAGGAGAAACCACCCGTGAGAGATCCTTACGACTCACAAGGGAGCAACACACTTAGGAATCCCCACGATTCCTAAGGAGAAAATACACTTGCGAGATCCTCACGACTTGGAAGGAGAACTCTCTTATGGGACCCTCACGGCTCATAAGATTTGAAAGTCTTAAGTTACAGAGACCTAAACCTGTGCTTAAGCAACCCCCCCACAACCTTCGATAATGCCCTACAAGTGGCTCACCACTGACACTTGTATACAATCCACGGGCGCGAATAAACATTTCCCTAACAAAGTCCCACCCGTGACTAGGGATATGTTCGCATGATGAACAACCCTTGTATGTCCTCTCGACTTATAAGGAGAAAACCCTCTTGTAGGATCCTTACGACTTACAGAGGAACATACACTTAGGAATCCTAACGATTCCTAAGGAGAAAACACACCTACGAGATACTCACGACTTGTAGGGAGAAATACCTTTGTGAGACCCTTACGGCTCATGAAGTCAAAAGCCTTAGTCGACAGGACCCTAACCCTGTTCGCTAAGCCACCTTTGTTCGACATCGACAGAGGCAAATGATGATTCTCTCCTGGCAACGTCCCAGTTGTAGCGGTGCTGATGCCGAAATCGGTGTCTAATTCCAGGCTTACGGCGAGAAGCAAGCAAGCCACATATGCATGCGAAATAGACGAAATGATGGGGAAACTTGCAACAAAAACAGCAAGTAAAAATGCATGCATGCAAAATAGCCGAAATGATTGGGCGACTTGCAATAAAAAGAGGCGAGTAAAAATAAAATAAGATTGGGCACCGCGAAAAATAGCCGAAATGATGGGGCAATGCGACTTTTGCGATATAAAGCTGAAATGATAGAGCATCGCGGAAATAAAACAATAATATAAAAAAATGAATGAAACTTCTGCCCTACAGGAGATATCACAGTAATCCCTGTATACAATCCAAGGGCGCAAACAAAGAAGGAAACACATCTCTCCTCCCCATGCTCCATCAGAAAACGGGGCCAAGTCTTGACGGTAACTCACATAAAACCCGAAAGACACATTACCTCGATTCGCGTCGGCCCGCAGAGAAACTATCGTCTTTGCAGGAATACCCTGATTCGTTTCAACCCCAGGGAAATCAGTATCCTTGGCAACCTCCTCGACTCAGGGAAACCAGTGTTCTTGACGAGAGCACCTCGATTCGCGTCGGCCCGCAGAGAAACTAGCGTCTTTGCAGGAATACCACGATTCGTTTCAACCCCAGGGATATCAGTGTCCTTGGCAACCTCCTCGACTCAGGGAAACCAGTGTCCTTGACGAGAGCACCTCGATTCGCGTCGGCCCACAGAGAAACTATCGTCTTTGCAGGAATACCCCGATTCGTTTCAACCCCAGGGAAATCAGTGTCCTTGGCAACCTCCTCGACTCAGGGAAACCAGTGTCCTTAACGAGAGCACCTCGATTCACGTCGGCCCACAGAGAAACTAGCGTCTTTGCAGGAATACCCTGATTCGTTTCAACCCCAGGGAAATCAGTGTCCTTGGCAACTACCTCAATTCAGGGAAACTAGCGTCCTTGATGAGAGCTTCTCGATTCGCGTCGGCCCGCAAAGAAACCGGTTTCTTTGCAGGAATACGTCGATTTGTTTCAACCATAGGGAAATCAGCGTCCTTGGCAACCTCCTCGACTCAGGGAAACCAGTGTCCTTGACGAGAGCACCTCGATTCGCGTCGGCCCGCAGAGAAACTAGCGTCTTTGCAGGAATACCCCGATTCGTTTCAACCCCAGGGAAATCAGTGTCCTTGGCAACTACCTCAATTCAGGGAAACTAGCGTCCTTAATGAGAGCTTCTCGATTCGCGTCGGCCCGCAGAGAAACCAGTGTCTCCGCAGGAATACTCCGATTCGTTTCAAACTCCAGGGAAATCAGTGTCCTTGGCAAATACCTCAACTCAAGGAAACTAGCGTCCTTGATGAGAGCTTCTTGATCCGCGTCGGCCCGCAGAGAAACTAGTGTCTCCGCAGGAATACTCGGATTCGTTTCAACCTCGAGGAAACCAGTGTCCTCGGCAAATACCTCGACTCAGGGAAACCAGTGTCCTTGACGAGAACTTCTTGATTCGCGTCGACCCGCAGAGAAATCAGTGTCTTTGCAGGAATACTTCGAATCGTTTCAACTCCAGGGAAATCAGTGTCCTTGGCAAATACCTCAATTCAGGGAAACTAGCGTCCTTGATGAGAGCTTCTTGATTCGCGTCGACCCACAGAGAAACCAGTGTCTTTGCAGGAGTACTTCGATTCGTTTCAACCTCGAGGAAACCAGTGTCCTCGGCAAAATACTTCAACTCAGGGAAATTAGTGTCCTTGACGAGAGCTGCTCGATTCTTCTCGACTCGTGAGGAAATTAGTGTCTTCGCGAGGACCTCCCGATTCGTCTCGACTTGCAAGATAAAGCCTTAGACAGCAGGAATTAGAAAACTTGTTTCCTAAGCACTGGGACCCTGCAAGTCGGCCTAAAACGATCTCTTGCATACTATCCATGGATCTCACTCTCCAAAGTCAAATCTCGACAAGGAGGGAAACAACCGCTTACGAGTCCTCTCGACTCGTAAGAGGGAAAATTCTCTTATAAGATCCTTACGACTTATAAGAGAAAACACACTTAGGAATTCTCACGATTTCTAAGGAGAAAATACACCTACGAGATCCTCTCGATCCGTAGGGAGAAAAGTCTTTGTGAGACCCTCACGGCTCATAAAGTTGAAAAGTCTTAGACAGCAGATCTGAACCTGCGGCCTAAGCCATCGCTACCTCTTGAAGGAGCCAAGACAAGATGCTTGCTCTATTATCTATCAACCATGGTTTATTAAGACAGCATGCTGATAATAAGAGAAGGGAGAAAGCAAAGAAATGATACAAGACATTGCAAAGAAAAAATGTGTATCTTTATTCATTAATTCAATCAAGTACAAGGTGAATCGTATAAAAGAATAAAGAAGGGATACATCTTATTCGAAAAAGAAATTTTTTTACAAGTATATCATCAATACAAGGGCAGCTACTGGGAAGGAAGCTTCTTAAATAGCCCTATCAGTTGTTCACGCACTTCCTTCCATGCCTTCTCCTGATCGGCCACCACCGCCAGTTCTGCTTCCACTTGAGCCCGCTGCTGCAAGAAGGATGAAAGTTGCTCCCCAACTGCCTGCTGAGCTGCTTCGCGGCCTTGGGCATCACGCTCGGCGGCATCGAGCTTTCGCTTCAGTGTTAGCTCATTAGAGATACGTTCCAGAAGGCCCTCGAAGATAGCCTTCACCTGGGCAGCGTTCGCCTCAACCTCAGCACGCAGACGAGCCGTCTCGCTTGAGGTCTCTTGGCATTCCCTCGGCCTTAAAGCCGCTTCTTGTTCCAAGTGGCGTAAGTAAGAAGCACTTTCCTCGATCCATGCTGCTCGTTGATTGCTTGCTGCTAAGGTCTCGGGGGCAGGACGCATAGACTCCAGTTGATGCAAGCGGGCCTCGATCTCCCTGCAGTGATTAACCCAAGACACGACGATGCCTTCGTTATGGAAGTTTACAAGTATCACCAGCATTGGGTTAACCGCCGTAGCAAAATCTGCGGCAGATGTAGGAGTCTCGACGTCGAGCTCCTCAATGTAGTCGCTCACCATGCGCAGACTATTCGTGGCGCCTTTCGAGGACGAACGTCTAGAAAAGGGTCCGATCGGCATGATGACATGAGACTCGAAAGGGACCGGAACCGGAACGATAGCTGCAAAACAAGTCACGATCAGATGACAAACCTAAAATACAGGAGACCCGTAAGCAGTAAAGTCTACCATACCGGCTGCAGAAGGTGGTAAAGCCGGGAGGACCGGTGGCACGACCGATCTTGCATCTCCTCTGTCGATTTGTAGCACTGCAACCAGGGCGAGGAAGAATCAAAAATAATTCTATTACTAAAAAAGAGAAAGAGTATTAATTAAAACTATACTCACCAGCACTACTGGAGGAAGCGAGTTTCGATGGGAAGGAGAAGTGTGGGTGCAGCACCTGATAGAGGTGATCAAAAAGCACTCCTGCAAAGACGCAATAGTACGACATTAGTACATAAATTATGCGGCCGAAAGATAAAACTAATGGGTTACAAATCCATACCTTCCAGCATCTGCGATGGTACGGGAGAAGGCTGAGAGGTGGCCACCGCCAAGGCAGTAGCTGACGGCGCTCCCTCGAGCAATGAAGCGTCAGCACTGGCCGCACCTGCGTTAAAAACAAAGATAAACCTGTCAGGAAAGATTGCAGAATAAAAAAGGGACGGTAACCCAAAATCTACCTGATGAGCCGCCAGCTGAAACGGAGGCGTCTCCCTCCTCCATCTACATGAGTCAACCCCGTGGCCTCGTCACCAGACTCTACGGGGGACGTCGTCGTGCTCGCAAGGCCAGGAGACGGCGGATGACCGTAGACGGGGAGAGCAATGATTGGAACATTGCCAGACTCTTGAGAAAGAGCGGCTGGCTTGTCCCCGGGAGTCATGCCCGTCTCACCCGCTACTCCCTAGGGCTCGGCAGTTGCTGCTGTCTCATCCGCCGTCGCCATGGGGTCGCCGGTCTCAGGCGCTCTGTCCATCACTTCCCCAGGCTCGGTTGTAGCAGTCGTCTCATTTGCCGCTACCTCGGGCTCGGCATTGTTCCCCTCCGAATGGCGGCCGAGACGACGTGAGGACGTCTTGCCTGAGATTCGGGGCAGATGCTAATTGGTTTTATCCGTCTATCTCTCCGAAGATGCCAAGTTGATTTATGGCACCGTGTATCGGAGGTTTAGACGGATGCGGCCGATGTTACAGACTTCGTCAGATTCCCCCTCAGTAGAGGGGTTTTTTGATTGTGGGGACGCTCTTCCCTGCAGGCGCAAGCCCCTGCAGTTAATACACTACCGCATCGCGGTAGCCACTTTCTCCTTCTCCAGAATTTCACTTCGTGTCGTGTGTGTTTGTTTTGTTTGTGGTTTCCCGTGGATTAGTCCAAATCCGTATTTACTTAGATTTGGGTTTGGTGTTTTTAGTTTAAGGATACGTTAGCCGTATTGAGGCTAAGATCAACTTAAACGTCCGTTAAGGATACTTTAGTCCTGTTTTAGACTAAGATCGACTTAACGTGGTGATCCATTTAATATATGGCCGTCGAGACTCGTCACCTCTCTGATGTCGTTGAAGGATTACAACGATAGGTGTCAGAGGAGTTCAGAGATGTACCCTCGAACCAGAGTTGATTTGGAGTTTTATAGTCCATTTGAATGTTTAAGGATACGTTAGTCGTGTTTGGGGCTAAGATTAACGTAAACGGGATCGTTTAAATCCGGTAAAAGAGCTTTTGGAGGCTCTATTGTTCCAGTTTAGGGACGTGGTGGTCCATGTTCCAGTTTAGGGACGTGGTGGTCCATCGTTAGTTTAAGGACGTTTCGGTCCGACATTAGTTTAAGGACGTTTCGGTCCGATATTAGTTTAAGGACGTTTCGGTCCAACATTAGTTTAAGGACGTTTCGGTCCACGAGTTTAATGACCCCGCAGTCCGTATCGATATGTGGTTGTCGGGACCCGTCACTTCTCTGACGTCGTTGAAGGATTACAACGATAGGAGTCAGAGGAGTTCGGAGATGTACTCTCGAACCGGATGTAAATCGATTTAGGAGAGAGATCTTGCTCAGTCAATTTAATTTGAGGACTTACAGCCACGATTGGGCTAAGTCCAGTTTAGAAATGTTCAACACTTTTATTTGTTTTTGGCCTACTAGGCCTGTGCTGGGGCTTTGCCCACATTTAAATAATGCATTGCATTACTTTTTATTTTTTTTGGGGCTCTGCCCATAATGGATGCAGAGCATCAATTTGTTTTGGGCTCTGCTCGTTTATAAATGATGCAGAGCATCAATTTTACTTGGGCTCTGCCCTTTTATAAAAGATGCAGAGCATCAATTTGTTCTGGGCTCTGCCCATTTATTGCTCTGCAATTTATTTAGGCTTACTAGGTCTTTTTGATTTGGGCCTGGCCCTTTAGCAAAAGAAATGCATTGCATTTGTCAGGTGCTTTGTGGCAATCAAAGAGCGCAACCGCTTGTGGTGATGACACGTGTCATGCAAGCGCAGTGCGCTGCGCCAGTGTGCTGCGCTTGCGCTGCTGACACGTAGCGCGCTGTGGTGAGTTGCGCCAGTTTCAGAGAGCAAGGCTCTATTTCAAAAAGCGCATAGCGCAAATGGTTCAAATACTGACACGTGGCGCTCTCTGGTGGCTTACGCCAACCCAAGAGCGCAACCGTGCAGATTTACAAGTGCAAAGCACTATTAACTTGAGAATCTTTTAGATTTCAGAACCAATGGTTCATAAAAGAAGTGCAAAGCACTATTTGATTTCTTGATCTAATTTAGATTCAAGAAAACAAGTATTTTCTTATTTCTTTCTTGATCTCAGAGAACCAATGGTTCTTAAGTGCAAAGCACTATTTTTATTTTGTATTTTATTAAAGATCATTGATCTTATTCTTAGATCAATGATCTATCAGAAGAAATTCTTCTATCCTAAAGGTTTTTTACCTTTCTTCTTGAAATTTCTTCAGAGTTCTCTCTGTTTGAAAATTTTGATTTCTCACAAAATGTTGATACCTTTGAATTGAGGTCTAGGGTCCTTTATATAGTGCCCATAAATTAGTTAAATTTTGTAAAGAGATCTTTCTTTGAGTGATTTGGAGAATTTTCCCCACCGTTGGATCTTTGATCCAAGGGCTTCTGTTTTACAGAAGAAAATCTTCTTGTTTTAACAAGAACGGAAAGATCTTACTCGAATTTAATTCTGTTTGGCGCAAACGCCCCAGCGCGTGACACGTGTCAAGCAGCGCACAGCGCAGCGCAACTGCGCTGACACGTGTCGCGCAGCGCAACTGCGCTAGCGCATCTGCGCTGACACGTGTCGCGCAGCGCTGTGCTTGCGCACATGCGCTAGCGCATCTGCGCTGACACGTGTCGCGCAGTGCAGTGCTTGCGCAACTGAAGCATTGCTTCCTTTAATTTTGCTTTAAATAGAGCTTTGCTCTGATTGGGCGCGCTGCCTCGGGCGCTGCGCTGCCGTATCAGCGCCTGACACATGGCGCGTTGCGCCCGGGATTTGAAGCGTTGCTTCAAAATTTGAATTTTGAATTTCCCACAGAGCTTTGCTCTGATTGGGGGAAACAAATGCCCCCCCACCGTTGCGCTCACGTGACGCGCACGTGAGTGCAGCGGTGGCAAGCTCCTGACTGTTGGATCAACGGGTGAGCTGAAGGGGCTCAAGCGCCTTATAAATAGGACCTCTGGCCCTTAAAAAATCTTCACCATTTTTTCAAGATTTTGATTTCAATAGAGCTTTGCTCTTGCTTAAGAACTTCAGAGCTTTGCTCATTTCCAAAGTTAGAAACTCTAGGTAAAAATTGATCTAAATGAAATTAAATTAATTCAAACCAATCTTAAACCAAAGAGCTTTGCTCTCACAGATCTTTTGATCTAAAGAAATCCCCATTGGGGTTTCATAAACAGAGTTTTGTTCTCAAAAACTTATAGATCTACAGAGATCTTGTTCATGGGTTCTAACCCATGAACAGAGCTTTGCTCTTGAATAAATGTAGATCTTTAGATTTGAAAAATGAAGATTTTTTCATAAGTTTTCATGGATTTTTTTCAAGATTCCAAAAATTTTAATTTTAAATTTCTTTTCAAAATTTTCTTTTTGATGGTATATTACAGAGCTAAGCTCTTTTTAAGGAATTTTATTCCTTTGAGACCAAAATTTGACAAGTGTCATTCTGTGACAGAGCATTGCTCTGAAAGAGAAGATTTTCTACTTGTCTCTAGGGATTCCCCACTGATGAGAATATTCTCTTGGGGATCTTTTCTTTAACTGACAGTCTCACCCAATGATGGGACTGTCTTATTAAATGAGGCACTTTCATCCAGATTTTGTGGGTCCCCATTTGGTCCCCTACCCACTGCACTGCAGTGTGGTGTGATTAATTTTAATTTAATTAATTTTTAAATTCAGTTAATTGAAAATTTTTAAACGCCAAGCGTTGAAATTGTATCACTAACGTCTATTTTTTCTGTTCCATTGCAGTGACCATGTCTCTCGATACCTCATTCCCGTTCGCCCGCTCGGAGGAAGGGTTTCCTGAAGCGCCCTTGGACCGCGAAGTTCTAACCATGATTAAAGACCACGACACGGAATACAAGAGTCCACCTTTGGGGGTCGTGGTATAATCAGATTATCATGGGTCGACGGAGCTTCACGTGTGCAGTGCCGTCAGAACCCATTACGACGATTCACTATGCTACCCCACCCTCGGTGCAGTATGCCGTGGAGATGGTTGATTGGACCTCGAAGGGCTTTCTTCATCCCGCTATGGATGCGATTCCGGTCCAGCGTCCTATGGTTTTGGATATCCTAGGACGCCGCATCTGTCAAGACGATGCGCGACCTTGGGGGCAATCATATAACATCGGTCTGATCCCCCGCCACCCGATTGGCTATCTGCTATAGGCCCGGTATATCCTGTCGACGAAGAAGTCGCAGTTGATAAGGTTAGGATTGTACACTGCGGTTTACGTCTCCCTCTTCCAGTATCCCACGCTCCCCACCTGGTGGGTCAAGGCTTTCTTAGAGCAGTGGAACATTCCTACCCACACTTTCCTCGCCATAGATCGGGAAGTGTCAATCTCTCTGGAGGAGTTCACGGAGATATCCGGTTTACCGGTTATAGGGGAACACTGTGAGGAGTTGCTCCCAACAGACGAGTATATCTTCGGTGCTAAGCCGGTGGTAAGGGGGCTCACGCCGGAGAATGCAGTTCAACACTAATTCCTAAGCTTGATTAAAGTGTTGAACATCTATGAGGCCCTTTTCATCGAACATGGGAGTCGCGGAGTCAACTTTGAAGATTTCATCGCTCGGTTCCTTCGCCCAAGCGTCCTCTCATCAGAAGCTGCCAAGTTTGCTACCCTGGATGACCCTTTCGGTCTAGGTTTGGATAACCTGCCGGCGAAGGAGATAGACCAAAAGGGTTTTTTCCTTCTGGACTTCCCGACCATGTCTCTTGAAGAAATTGCAGCCCCTGGGATGGACGAGGAGGCCTTTTTCTTAGGATTTCTCGAGTTGTGGCTGAGTTGGTTTGCGATCCCAATGCACTCTCACCGTATGCGGCCCTCTGTCTTTTACCCAGCCCACCGGATGACCATCGGGGTAAAAGTGGCCGTTGGGATCGCCAGCTTGGCACACTTATATCATGGCCTCAGTCGAGCAGCGGATGCTAATGAGCCTGGGGTACTGCACGTGGTCTTCCCGATACACTACTTTGTATCGTGGCTCGAGCTACACACGGCGGGTGTCTTCGGCATGCACAAAAGGCCCTCGTTCTTCGACAAGTGCGGCTTCCCTCGCATTATACAGCTGATCGGCGCATCAATTGTGACCCCATCACCACGGAACGCCAGGGGTTTACTCCTTCGCCCTCACACCGTTGGAGCCGGGATGTCCTTCATTGACAAGGTATTGACTATTGGAAAGGCGTTCACTACTGCGGTGCGACCATTACAGGACTCCTTTAAGGATGGAGCCTCAGTTTTGACGGCCCGGGAGACCCTCCACTTATATTCTATTAGACCGGGCTTCCTAGTCTTCAGGCAGAACGGTGCGGTGATTTTCATGAGATATAATCCGCATCGTTTCGCCTAACAACTGGGCTACGATCAAGAGGTACCCTTGGAAGCTTTTCTATTAGAACCCGCTGCCACTGAAGAAGGGATGAAGAACACGCTGCATCACTTCATGCGCCTGAACACGGGTTCTCATTTTTTTATCAGTGCGCCGGCTTGCGCTCCACGACTCCTCAATGTATATAGAGAATGGTATAATCATTCGACGGGAGCCGTTATAAAGGAAGAGAGGCGGGTGTTGGTCGACCGTAAAGGTGTCCCTCCCGGCAACGACCGCAAAGCTCCTCTGGTGCCAAGGACCCCGGTAGTGCCTCCACTGAAAGATGACAGAGCCAGACCATCGCGTGCGCAATGTCCTCCGCACGGATTGCCGCTTCCCGACATTGCGGATGCACCTCCAGCGCCCTGTGCTCCAGTGGAGACAGTGGTTGTAGCCTCGCCGGAGTCTGGCGTAGGTGCGGACATCAGGACCCGCCATCCCAAGGTGGCTGCTAAGCGTAAGTCGATCTCTCGTGCACCTAGGGTTGGCGGGCAGAAGAAAAAGAAGTCGCTCTTCGCCGCAGACGTCGCGTTCGGTCAGGAACCCCACGCTCCCTATGCCGAGGGCCTGAGTGAATATGGGACTAATGAGGGATTAGTCATGCCGCCGGATGACACGGACTTGGAGGCCGCCCTCGAAGCTTCGGAGCGTTTGGCGAGGCGTGACGCATGGCTGGCTAAGCTTGCGGAATCAGGTAATCACTAGTCGCATTTTCTATTGCATCATATCTTTACTATTGCCTTTGACTAATATTTTTCCTTCTTTTCTTCCAACAGGCATCACCACTGAAGAAGCCATTGCCGCTTCCCTCAAGACCTTCCAAGAGGAGGAACGCCTTAGAGCGTCTCTAGGCCTTAGTAAGTTTCAATTCATCAAGTTTTAATTTTTCTTGTGTTATGGTCGATCTAACCTCTCCCTTTTTATCGCAGGGACCTCAATGCCGTTCTCGCCAAGCGACGCAGATGTCCTACCAGCTGCCGATGTTCCTGCTTCCTCAGGGTTACCGCGGGAGGTCCGTCTTGAAGAGCCGATGAGAGATGCCTTAAAGGCTCTGGAAGCATCTCTGAACGAAGACGACGACGCCTTAATGAAGGAAGCGTCAAAGAGATCCATCGCGACAGCCTGGGAGGAAAGGAAGCGATCGAGGCGCGAAGCAAAGGCACGTAGAGCTGTCTTGGCCATTGGAGCGGGCCCAAGCACCGTCCCTCATGCTGATACTCCCTCCGAAGAGGCCCCCGTCGCCTTATCCACTGCTCGTAGACAAGTGGCGCGCGCAGTTCGGAGCGCAAATGATAAATCCACTTCAGGTAATATTTCTTTCAGCATCTTGTTGTAAGAATTATAAAGCCATTGGTTCTTATATATTCTATCCTGCAGGGCCAAGTCCGACCGAGGGGGAAGCGGAGACTGTTGAACCCAAGGAAACAGAGGAGGTGGCACCTGCCGAACCCGAGCTGATGGTGGGAAACGTTGCTGGAGTTGCGGAGCCTGAGCTAGAGGTTGAGGGATCTGCAACCAAGAAGGTCATTGATGCCGAGCCTGAAGTGGCGGCAGATGAAATGATCGTTTTAACTGAGCCCAGGGTACTGGCGGACGAGGCGCCTGAGGCTGGCGACCTCATGGTGACGGTGGATGAGCCGATGGAGACCGCGGAGCCCGAAGAAGTAGCGGGTGAGATGGACACGACTCTTGGGGAAGAGTCGGCCGCTATCTCTCAAGAGTCCGGCAATGCTCCGATCATTGCCCTCCCCGCCTACGATCTTCCGCCGTCTCCTGGCCGCGTGAGCACGACGACGGCCCCCATTGAGTCGGGTGATGAGGCCACGGGCGGTGGCCCCATGTCGATGGAGGAGGGAGTCGCCTCCGTTTCAGCCGGCAGCTCATCAGGTAAATCCCAAGTTACTGTCTTTCTTTACCTTACAATCCTTTCTGACAAGTTCACCCTTTTCGTAACGCAGGTGCAGCCAGCGCCGATGCCCCACTGCTCGAGGGAGCGCCTTCAACGACTGCCTTAGCAGTGGTCACCTTTCAACCCTCTCTCATAACATCGAAGATGTTGGAAGGTATGGGTTTGCAATTTATTAATCCTATCCTTCAGATGTATAATTTGTGTACTAAAGTCGTACTGTTATGTCTTTTCAGGAGTGCTCTTTGATCATCTATATCAAGTGTTGCTCCCACACTTCTCCTTCCCATTTGAACTCGCTTCTCCCTTTGGTGGTGCTGGTGAGTATAATTCCCGACTGATACCTTTCTTTTTCGGTGATAGAATTATTTTTAACTTTTTCTCGTCCTGACTGCAGTGTTACAAATCGAAGGGGGAGAAGAAAGATTGGTCGCGCCACCGGCCCTTCCGGCCTTGCCACCTGCTTCAACTGGTATAGTAGACTATCTTATCAATGATTTTTTCCATATCTATTGAATCGTCATTTAATCGCATTTTGTCTTTTCAGATGTCGTTCCGGTCTTTGCGCCTTTTGAGCCTCATATTACAATGCCGACACGCCCTTCTCAGAGACGTCCGTCCTCGAAAGGTGCTGCGAATAGTCTGCGCATGTTGAGCGACTACATCGAGAAACTCGACGTTGAGACTCCTACGTCTGCTGCGGACTTTGCTACGACAGTTAACCCGATGCTGGTGATATTTGCCAACTTCCATGACGAGGGCATCGTCGCATCTTGGGTTAATCACTGCAGAGAGATTGAGGCTCGCCTTCATCAGCTGGAGTCGATGCGTCTTGCCCCTGAGGTTTTGGCCGTGAGTACTCAACGGGGAGCATGGCTCGAGCAAAGCACTTCTCATTTCCGCCATTAGGAACAAGAAGCAGCTTTGAGGCTGAAGGAGTGCCAGGAGTCTTCAAGCGAAACTGCTCACCTGCGTGCTGAAGTTGAGGCGAACGCCGCTGAGGTAAAGGCCGTCTTCGAGGGCCTTCTGGAACGCATCTCAAATGGGCTAAAACTGAAGCGGGCACTTGACGTTGCCGAGCGTAATGCCCAAGTCCGCGAAGCCACTCAGCAGGCCGTCAGGGAGCAGCTCGCATCTCTCTTGCAGCAAAGGGCTCAGGTGGAAGCAGAGATGGCGGTGGTGGCAGATCAGGAAAAGGCGTGGAAGGAAGTGCATGAACAATTAATAAAGTTATGCAAGACACTTCCTTCCTAGTAGTCCTCCTTGTATCCACATGCTTGTAAAAAAATTTTTTTCTTTTCCGAATAACATGTATCCACTCTTTATTCTTTTGTACGATTCACCCTGTATTTGATTGAAGTCAATAAATAAAGATACATATTTTTTTCTGCAATGTCTTGTATACTCTTTTGCTTTCTGTCTTCTCTTATTATCAGCATGCTGTCTTGATAAACTTAATTTCTCCAAGAGATAGCGATGGCTTAGGTCGCAGATTCATATCTGCCGCCTAAGAATTTCCAACTCTATAAGCCGTGAGGGTCTCATAGAGACTTTTCTCCCTACGGATCGAGAGGATCTCGTAGGTGGGTTTTCTCCTTAGGAATCGTGAGGATTCCAAAGTGTGTTTTCTCTTATAAGTCGTAAGGATCCTATAAGAGAATTTTTCCCTCTTACGAGTCGAGAGGACCCGTAAGCGGTTGTTTCCCTCCTTGTCGAAACTCGACTTTGGAGAGTGAGACCCGTGAATAGTATGCAAGAGACCGTTTTAGACCGACTTGCAGGGTCCCATTGTTCAGGAAGCAAGTTTTTTTTTAATCCCTGCTGCCTGAGGCTTCATCTTGCAAGTTGAGACGAATCGAGAATTTCCCGCGGAGACACTGGTTTCTCTGCGAGCCAACGCGAATCAGGAGGCTCTCGTCAAGGACGCTGGTTTCCCTGAGTTGAGGTATTTGCCAAGGATTATTTGTTTCCCTGGTGTTGAAACGAATCGAGAATTTCCCACGGAGACACTGGTTTCTCTGCGAGTCGATGCGAGTCAGGAGGCTCTCGTCAAGGATGTTTGTTTCCCAGAGTTGAGGTATTTGCCAAGGATTATTTGTTTCCCTGGTGTTGAAACGAATTGAGAATTTCCCACGGAGACACTAGTTTCTCTGCGAGTCGATACGAATCAGGAGGCTCCCGTCAAGGATATTTGTTTCCCCGAGTTGAGGTATTTGCCAAGGATTATTTGTTTCCTTGGTGTTGAAACGAATCGAGAATTTCCCATGGAGACGCTGGTTTCTCTGTGAGTCGATGCGGATCAGGAGGCTCTCATCAAGGATATTTGTTTCCCTGAGTTGAGGTATTTGCCAAGGATTATTTGTTTCCTTGGTGTTGAAACGAATCGAGAATTTCCCACGGAGACGCTGGTTTCTCTGCGAGTCGATGCGAATCAGGAGGCTCTCGTCAAGGATGCTTGTTTTCCTGAGTTGAGGTATTTGCCAAGGATTATTTGTTTCCCTGGTGTTGAAACGAATCGAGAATTTCCCACGGAGACGCTGGCTTCTCTGCGAGTCGATGCGAATCAGGAGGCTCTCATCAAGGATGCTGGTTTCCCTGAATTGAGGTATTTGCCAAGGATTATTTGTTTCCCTGGTGTTGAAACGAATCGAGAATTTCCCACGGAGACGCTGGTTTCTCCGCGAGTCGATGCGAATCAGGAGGCTCTCATCAAGGATGCTGGTTTCCCTGAATTGAGGTATTTTCCAAGGATTATTTGTTTCCTTGGTGCCAAGGATTATTTGTTTCCCTGGTGTTGAAACGAGTCGAGAATTTCCCACGGAGACATTGGTTGGTCTGCGAGTCGACGCGAGTCAGGAGGCTCTCGTCAAGGATGTTTGTTTCCCTGAGTTGAGGTATTTTCCAAGGATTATTTGTTTCCCTGGTGTTGAAACGAATCGAGAATTTCCCACGGAGACACTGGTTTCTCTGTGAGTCAATGCAGATCAGGAGGCTCTCGTCAAGGATGTTTGTTTCCCTGAGTTGAGGTATTTTTGCCGAAGACACTGATTTCTTCGAGGTTAGGATGAACCGTCGAGATTTGGCTTCGTTTTCTGGCGGAGCCTGTTGGGAAAGTATGGTTCCCTCTTTGTTTGCGCCCTTGGATTGTATACAGGGATCGATGTGATCTCAACTGCAGGGCCAAAGTTTTATCATTTCTCTCTTTTTTGTTTTATTCCCGCGACGCTCTATCATTTCAGCTTTTACATCGCGAAGGTCGCGATTGCCCAATCATTTCGGCTATTTTTCACGGTGCCCAATAATTTCGGCTATTTGTTTTATTTTCACTCGCTGCTTTTTATTGCGAGTTGCTCAATCATTTCGGCTATTTTGTATGCATACGTTTTCTTTACTTGCTGCTTTTTATTGCAAGTTGCTCCATCATTTCGGCCATTTTGTATGCATGTGCGGTCTACTGGCTTTTCGTCGTAAACCTGAAATTAGACACCGATTTCGACATCAGCACCGCTACAACTGGGATATTGTCAGGAGCGAATCATCATCTGTCTCTGTCGATGTCGAACAAAGGTGGCTTAGCGACCAGGGTTAGGGTCCTGTCGACTAAGGCTTTTGACTTCATGAGCCGTAAGGGTCTCACAAAGGTATTTCTCCCTACAAGTCGTGAGGATCTTGTAGGTGTATTTTCTCCTTGGGAATCGTGAGGATTTATAAGTGTTTGTTCCTCTGTAAGTCGTAAGGATCATACAAAAGGGTTTTCTCCTTGTAAGTCGAGAAGTCTTATAAGGGTTATGCGAACCTATCCCCAGTCACGGACGGGACTTGGTTAGGGAAATGTTTATTCGCGCCCGTGGATTGTATACAAGGGCCAGTATTGAGCCACTTGTAGGGCAATATCAGAAGTTGTGGGGGTTGCTTAAGTACAGGTTTAGGTCTCTGTAACTTAAGACTTTCAAATCTTATGAGCCGTGAGGGTCCTATAAGAGAGTTCTCCTTACGAGTCGTGAGGATCTCGCAAGTGTATTTTCTCGTTAGGAATCGTGGGGATCCCTAAGTGTGTTTCTCCCTTGTGAGTCGTAAGGATCTCACGCGGGTGGTTTCTCCTTACCAGGTCGAGAGGACCTTATAAGTGTCTTTTAACGAGGTTGCGCCCTTTCGGGTTTTCACAAACACTCGCCGGTAGTCCTGCTGTTTTTACTCACGGAGCCCATTCGGGTTTTCATCCGTGCCCATTTTGCTTATGGACATACCGTTTTTTTTTATTCTTTTTATTTTCTTCTTCTTTTTTTTACGAGGTCGCGCCCTTTCGGGTTTTCACGAACACTCGCCGGTAGCCCTGCTGTTTTTACTCACGGAGCCCTTTCGGGTTTTCATCCGTTCCCATTTTGCTTATGGACGTACCGTTTTTATTATTTTTTTATTATATTTATAATTTCTTTTTTTCTCTCTTTTTTTTTATTTATTCATCTCGTTAGCCTAATAATGTTGCGGTAGTAGTTTAAGAACGTTTCGGTCCATCATTAGTTTAAGGACGTTTCGGTCCGGCATTAGTTTAAGAACGTTTCGGTCCGGTGCTGAAGAAGGCCAGTTACTACTTATAGAGTTTGGGCTTAGGAAGATAGCGAGCAGACATAGTCGTCGTCATCTATCATTGACCTAGGCTGTGGCTCATTAAGCGTAGTATTTCTTTAGGAAGCGGCCGTTTATTGGCCTGAAAGGCCTTTCACCGTGCATATCCATGAGTAGATAGGCTCCACCCTGGTAGACTTTTTCTATGATATACGGGCCTTCATAGTTCGGCTCGAATTTTCCCCGTTTGGCACGATTGGGGATCATAGGCCTTTTGACCACTAGCACGAGTTCGCCTTGGCGGAATGTTCTCTGCCGGGTCAATCTTTCATATGAGCGCGTCATCTTTGCTTTATAAGCCTCCAGATTTTGTTGCGCTATGAGCCGGGTTTCATCAAGGGCATCAAGCTCCTCAAGCTAAAGGTGAGCGTTTTCTTCATCTGTTAGCTCGTAATGGACTACCACTCGTAGAGAGGGTAACTCTATCTCGAGGGGGAGTACTGCTTTCGTACCGAATACCAATGCGTATGGCGTTGTGTTCGTGGCCGTCTTGAACGTTGTTCGATACGCCCAAAGAGCCTCTTGCAGTCTCTCATGCCAGTCTTTCTTATTTCGGGACACCGTCTTCTTCATGATCTTCGTCAGGGTCTTGTTGAAGGCCTCGGCTAGACCATTAGCTCGCGGATTATAAACCGAGGAATATCTCCAGTCTATATTGTGTTGTTGCGCGAAGCGACTGATCTTGTGGCTCCTGTAGGCTGGCCCGTTATCGGAGATGATCCGTCGTGGAGTTCCAAACCGGTATATGATGTGCGTCTTGAAGAAATGGAGGATATTCTCCGTCTTCACTTCCCTCAGCGGCACTGCTTCTGCCCATTTGGAGAAGTAATCAGTCGTTGCCAGGATGAAACGATGTCCTCTAGACGATGCTGGTTCGATGGGGCCGACTATGTCAGTTCCCCACATTTCGAACGATCAGCTAGCCACCGTTGGATGTAGTGGATTTGGATGCTGGTGAATAAAGTCCCCATGGATTTGGCATGAGTGGCATTGCTTCGCATATTCGAGGCAATCCTGAATCATCGTGGGCCAGTAGTAGCCCATTCGTTTAATCTTCAACTTCATCTTTGGGCCTGCTTGGTGAGAACCGCAGAGTCCGTCATGAACTTCCTGAACGACTCTTTTCGCTTCATCAGGTTCTAGGCATCTCAGCCACAGAGAATCAAACGACCTCTTGTACAAAGTATCATTGACGAAGGTGAAAGACAGAGCTCGTTTCATGAGCTGATGTCTTGAGGACGCATCTTCGGGCATTCGGCGGTATTTGAAGTAGTCTATAAAGACTTCTCTCCAATCCTCGGTATTTTCCCGATCTTTTATTTGCAGGGTCACCTGTTCAGTCACTCCCTTTTCTTCGGATGATTCTGGAGATATTTCTGCTGGGGCAAGCACCCGTCGGCTTTGTACCACGATTCTAACGTCATCGAGGTTCTCATCAGCCAGTTCCTTAGCGAGCTTGGCCAACGCGTCCGCTTTGCTGTTTTCCGCGCGCGGTATATTTTCCAAAGTGTAGGAAGGAATTTGGGCCAACAGTTGTTGCATCTTTTCACCGTACTTCACCAACTCTGGTTTGCACGTTTGGTAGTCGCCATTTACTTGACTGACGATCAGTTGAGAATCTCCATATATGAGGAGGTTTTCAATTCCCATGTCGATGGCGATCTCGAGACCTGCTATCAAGGCTTCATATTCGGCTTCATTATTCGTCCTCGGCTCTGTTAAGGAGAAAGCGAAGCGCATTATTCCCCCTTGTGGGGTCACGAAGATGAGGCCTACCCCCGATTTGATCATTGGCGTACTTTGTTTGCGCTTCTTCATGGAAGACGCTCCATCAAAATAGAGTTCTCATCGGGTATCGTTCCCATCGATAGTGTCAAACGCATGTTCGTCTGGTAAATCGCAATTCAGAGGAGAATCGGCCGGTATCGGATGCTCGGCGAGGAAGTCGGCGATGGCCTGGCCTTTCACTGCCTTGAAAGGTTGATACGTTATCAAGAATTCCATTAAGAGCAGGGCCCATTTAGCGAGTCGTCCCGTCAATATGGCCTTCGACATTAAATATTTAAGGGGGTCCACCTTCGAAATGAGACGGACTTCATGTGCTAATGCATAATGCCTGAGCTTTGTTATCGCAAAGATCAGCGCTAGGCAGTGTTTTTCGATAGGGGAGTAGTTGCTTTCTGCCCCCAGCAGAACTCGACTTAAGTAGTAGAGTGCTCTTTCTTTCCCATGGTCATTCTCTTGCGCCCATAATGCACCTAAAGAACCTTCGAGGGCGGTTGTATAAAGAATGAGAGGCTTTCCCTTAACTGGAGCAGCCAACACTGGCGGGTTCTGCAGGTATTGTTTGATCTCGTCTAGCGCGCTTTGGCATTTTTGATCCCAGACGAACGAGGTTCCCTTCTTCATCAAGTGGCTGTAAGGACGGCACTTGCCTGAAAGGTTGGCTATAAATCGCTATATATACGCGAGCTTCCCTTGGAGAGACCGCAACTGTTTGAGAGTTCTCGGCGGAGGCATTTCCATGATCGCTTTGATCTTTGACGGATCTATCTCGATGCCTCGGTGTCGGACGATGAATCCTAGGAATTTGCCCGAAGAAACTCCGAATTCACACTTGAGAGGGTTCATCTTCAAGTTGTATTGTCGAAGGCGTTGAAATACAGTCTTTAGATGCTCGAGATGTTCCTCGTATGATTTTCTCTTAACCACGAGATCGTCGATATAGCACTCGACGATTTCATTTATAAGGTCATCGAAGATCTTCGTCATGGCCCTCTGATAGGTGGCACCGGCATTCTTTAGACCGAAGGGCATTACCTTGTAACAAAATATCCCTAGAGGGGTCCTGAAGGCGGTGTGTTTCTGGTCTTCGGGATGCATCTTTATCTGATTATACCCTGATGAGCCGTCCATGAAGGAGAAAACCTCATGAGTGGACGTATTGTCTATCATCATTTCGGTGGCTGGCACTGGGAAATCGTCCTTCGGGCAGGCTTTATTGAGATCCCGGAAGTCTATGCATATGCGCACTGTCCCATTTTTCTTCATCACCGGGATGATGTTGGCGATCCATTCAGGATATTGAACCTCCTGGATAAAGCCAGAGTCGATCAGCTTCTTGACCTCGGCGTTGATGCTCATCTCAAGCTCGAGCCGCATTCTTCGCGGTGCCTGTTTGACTGGCTTGACGTCGGGGGATATCGCCAATTTGTGCACATCAATTTCTGGATCTAGTCCCGGCATTTCGGAATAGTTCCATGTGAATCAATCTTTATGCTGTACAAGGACGTCCTTTAACGCAGCCACCCTTTCTTCAGATAGTAGCTCGCTAACAAATGTCGGCCGCGGATCGTTCACCGTCCCCAACTCAATTTTCTTGAGGTTATCTGCAGTGGTATGTATTCCATCCTCCAGTTCTTTCGGAGCTGGCGGAAATTCTAAGATCACCTCATCATTGCTGTTTTCGAAGCACCAGGGAAGGCTGTCCATGTTCTCGGGCTCTTCTTTTAATATTGTTATCATGTGACAGGTGCGAATCCGCTTCCAATCCCAATGTGGAGTTGGTTCTGTTCTCGTGGCTTTGGGTTCATGCTTTTGTGGCGGTGTTACCCTCCAGTTGTCGGACAGAGCGAATTTGCCGAGCTGATACTGATCTTCGACCCAATTCTTAAAGGTGAAGCAGTCCTCGAGAGGGTGCCCTATCACTCGGTGATAAGGGCAATAGTCTGGATGAGAGACTTCGCTTGCTTGTTCGGGGTGTTTGGACTCCGGCAACGTAAGCATCTGATGTTTTATAGCTCGGTCAAGTATCTTCTTCGTCTTGTCCCGAGGAAAAGAGTATGCTCGACTCATCTTCTTCATAAGGGACAGATCTGGGCCGCTCGATTCCCGCTTGCGTGGCTTCTTAGTCCCGCCTTGTTGCTGTCGAGCGCCTTCTTCGCTTTTCGACCTGTTTCTGCCTCTGCGTCGAGCCTTTTTTAGAACAGGTTGACAGGGAGCGGCACTTTCATCTTTCACGGCTTGTTGTAGGAGGCGTTGCGTTTTGGCTTTCTCGTAGATGGCCATTTCGCGGTTATGGTCATCTCGGACTTTTTGACCAGCTTCCCTTATAAGCCTATCCATTTGTTCTTCGAACGACGGACTGAGAACTTTTGCATCAGGAACTTTTACTGGTTCAGGATTAGCGTCCTCCCATTGAGCATCTGCTTCTTCATTGAAGTCATGCACAACGTAACAGTCGCGGAGCAGCTCTCATTTCTTGGACCGAATATATCCAAGCCCGATTGTCTCCATCCTCCCACTAGGCAACTTGCGTTGAGTCCCGGGGACATTCCAGACCCTATCATAGAATTTGGATTTTCGAGCGGTCTGTTTGAAGGGTATCCCTTGGCGCTTCAACAGCCTCTTCATGCCTTCTGTATAATATCTGGGTAGACGGATGGGTTGAATCCTATCAAGCGTAGGATCCGCGCCATGCCGGATTTCTTTCTCCGCTCTGGTTTCTTCAGAGCGGTAGAATAGAATTGCTTTTTCGCCTTCTCGCCTGATATAGAACGTCTGCAGCTCTTCTATATTGTAGGTATCGAGCGCATCCAGTTCTTTATAATGTTTAAGCGGCACCATGGCGACTTGTAGACTTTTCTCTTCGTCAGCGGACGTTTGTATTGAAGGTCGAGCAGAGATTACAACATGTACTTCATCTTCTGAGTCGCTCCCAAAGATCAACGTAGGAGCAGATGGTCCCGGCTTGTTGTGTTGGGGTGGAACTGTAACACCCGAGCCAAATAATACTATGTACATTACTAGTTGAGGGTTATTTATTGCTCTTTCCAATTTTCCTGATTTTCTGGTGTTTATTGCTAAATTTTACCCGGTTAAGTCATTTTGGCACATAACAAATTTTAACTCCTAAATTGAAATTTAAGATGTCCATGTTGGCCTACTCGTCGCCACTAGTCGCGTGGTAGCGTCCGCGTGTCGAGATTCCGTTCCGTTTGGCTAAACGGGCAAGTTTGGGCGACTACGCGCGCGTGCAAGTGTCCGACTTGGGGGCATGCATTTTAATCACTAAACACCTCTTTTCAAAATTTGAAACCCGCTTAAAATCCTATAATTTGAATTTGTAACATTTGGGCGCAACCCGGGCGTGATTTGGAAATGTTTCATTTCGCGCCAAAAAGGGCCCGTTTCAATTTAATATCTAAAACTATAATTTATACGTATATATTTTCGTTAACAGTAAATCCCCTACTAAATCTCTAAATTTGATTTTCCTTTATCACCCCAGCCAATCACGAGCTCACAATTGAGCTCGTGGGCCCCGCTCCTGTTTCCTCATCTCTCTCTCTCTCTCATCCTCACAAATCTTTCTGCCTCTCTCCTCTTTCTCTCTCTCTCTCTATCTCTCATAATATTAACTCTCTCTCTCTCTTCCCATATTTATACTAACCCATGCAACAGCCGCCTCCCATGCTTCTGCCTCGCCACGAGAACCCGACGAAAACCCTAACCCTAGCTTCTCGCGCGGCCCACCGTCGCCACCGCGACCTCGCCGTCGCCGCCTGCGACGCCTCCGCGACAGCCGCGCCTTCCTCCTCCCTCCTTCCTCCTCTCTCCCGCACCTGCACGCAACCCTAGCCTCCGGCAGTCTCACCGCCGGCCTCCTCGAGACCTCGCCGTCGCCGCCCTCACCACCACGACCTCCACCGCACCCACCTACCCTCTTCCTCCCGTTCTCCCGACGACTCCCGCTCCTTCCCGCCTGCAACCCATTCCCGACCTCGCCTCCACCCGCGCAAACCTCGCCGTCGACGCGACTTCCCGTCGCCGACGACCACCGCGACACCCTCTCACCCTCCTCGTCGAGACCTCGTCGTCGTTTCCCTCCTCCCCTCGCCGGAATAGCAAGCCCGAGCCTTCATCCTTCGCCTGCACCTCCCCTGTTCGCCGGAGAAGCGTGCCGGCGACCTCGTCGACGCCACCTCCGACCACCTCCCTGTTCCCTCGACCACCAGAGCCGACCCCCTCTCTCCTCCACTCGTCGCACCCCTCTCCAGCAAGCCAGCGGCTGTTCCAGCCTTCACAGCCACCGTCGCGGCCTCGCCGGCGTTCCGGTGCCGTCGAACCCGCCGTGGTCACCCCCCTGGTGTCTCCCTGTAAGTTTCCTTCTCCTTCCTTTTGGTACAACCCCCGCTGGTCCGTATCGTGAATGCGTAATTTTGCTCGCTAACCTTGTTGTTCTGTTTGCTGCCGGATCCGACCGTGCCGTCTGACGAACCCGACGCTCCAGCGAAGTCCCCTGGTCCGTGTGATTCCGTTGACCTCTGTTGGGACTCGATCCGTGGCCCGTGCTTCCATATCGCAGTTTCTGCCGACATCGCACCCGTGTTTCGGTTTGCGGAACCGCCGAGGCAAGTATCCGAATACTTGCTTTAACATGCTACAACTTAATCATCATATTATAACCACACCACTAATATAATATCGATACCTGTTGTAACTTAGAATTGCTAGCCACGATTATCCGTAACTCTAAATCAATGAAATCATTGCTCGCTTTAACCGGTCTGCTATTAATTCATACTTAACTAATCAAACCAAGTAGATCATCCCCACTTCAATTGTTAAAATCACTCATGAGACAATTGTTGTGCTTAGTTCAAATTCATGCAACTCCATTACGTAGGTCATCGATATCGCTTCACCTTGTGGCTTTTGCACCCCAAAGGTGCGTGAACCGGATTAATATGAAAATACCAACAGCACTGTGTTCACATAGAATAATAATTGTTATTTACTGTTTCCTGCTACTGTTCATTATTTGTTACTATACCTATTATCATCATATATCTGATTGCATTACATATTGACCGATCTTGATACACCTGACACATGTACTGATACACCGGACACAACACCCTGTACATATCGACTCTACCTGTTGAAAGTAACCTGACCTGTTACTTGATCTTATGCCTAATGCCGACAAACCTAACCATTCCTGCTGTCGATCCAGACAGACCTACCTTTACTTGACTTGTGTTGGCATTAGTCCTTGACTACTGAATACCTGACTGACATACATAGTTTGGGGGTATGGGGAAATCAAAGGTGAAACCGACTTGTAACTCAACAGTTCGATACATTGTTCTGATCAGTCTTACGGGCTTGGCCAGCTCCGGAGTGTTGATGCTGACATCACTCATCTATCCTACTACCTTTTACTGCTTAGCGGCACGTCTCGGATTCAGCCCCGAGAATTATGACCGTGGTCCCGGGCACGCACGGGATACTATTGAGTTACATCGACGATTCATCAATTGGTTTCAAAGACTATAGAGTAGGAAACCTGATAGGATAGTTTAGTCACTACTGCACGTTACCCTGTTTGTTACTTCTTATTACTGCTTATTCATGTTCATGCTTGCACTGTTTATTACCATGTTTATGCTACATACTTGATATCATGACGCGCTGACGTCTGGGTTTTGCATGGCCCAGATTCCGTACCTTTGCCGCCGACCGAGCAGGAGTACTTCAGCCAGCAGGCTGAACTGTGAGTTCTTTAGAGTTTAGTTTAATTATTTCATTTCATTTCCAGATGTGAGCCCGCATTATGGGACGTACTGTTTATTCATTGTATTGGATCATTAGCTTCCGCACTTATTGTTTATTGATTCTTGTTATTATGGATTTGGACATGTATTAGTTTAGTTTATTTTTACTGTTCTTGATATCTTTACAACCGTAATGTGACTGTGGATGGATACTTCCTACCCACAGGTAGCATGGTTGGCTATGTCACGTGCCCAAATCTTGCGTACTCTGGGAAGCGGGTCGTGACATGGTTTTATGGTATCAGAGCCATAGGTTAATTGGGTTGATTCTCGTAGTTGGGTATTGCACCCGATACATGAATCAGAATACCCGTGATTAGGAAACATGTCCTGCCACCTTGACCGTTTTACCGTCCTTGAATCATTCTTCCGGATCATGTCGACATGCAAACTTACTTTTCATTGTCAAACTTGAAAACCTAACTTCTTGTTATCTCTAGGACTTAGGCGACTTGGGTGGAGTTAAGTAATTGCGGCTATGATACCGCGGCATAGCTACAATGCAGCACTCTATTTAAGTATCTTGGAGTTCTAGCCTTGATCTATACTCAGAATCTATCATCATGCTAATGTTGGGTACTTTGATTTCCAGGAATATGGCCGATCAGAATTTGAAGATGGACCCAGGGCATGCGGTCTTAGCCGCCAGGCAAAGAGTGATAAGGGGATTGATGGAGAAACTAAAGGAACAACTCGAGCTGGAACCAGCATTTACAATGGACCCCACGTCCGTACGTAGACGTATTCCAGTGAACAGGCGCAGCGTGGCACCAATGAAGAAAACAAGTATGGGTGATCGGAAGGGCAGCGTGATCTGTAGTTACTGCCATAAACTCGGACACGTGCGAAGGGAGTGTCGTTTGAGGCTGGGACTTTGTTTTAGATATGGAGCGGCAGATCACACCGTTGATGCTTGTCCGTCGAAGCCTCGCACGAAGGATGGTACACAGAAGCCTCCGCAAGGACCGTTCCAAGGACAGGAACCGCTTACTCAGGGACCACAGCAGGCTCGAGCGTTCACGTTGACAGCTGAAGAAGCTAAGGCATCGGGAGAAGCGGTTTCAGGTAATTTACTCGTTCATGGTTTTCCCGCTTTGGCATTACTTAATTTCGGAGCATCCCATTGATTATGTCATCCAAATTTATAACTACACACTCGATCAACTGCACGACCCTGTCTAGTTTATGGGACATACACACTGGGAATGGGAAAATTATAGCTAGTAAGGATAGTAGAGGTCGTACAGTTGTTGTTTGCGGACGGGAGCTTTTTTGCAGACTCCTTGGTGATAGATACGAGCAGTTATGAGGTTGTCCTTGGGATGGATTTTCTTGGCACTTCCCACGCCCACATTGGCTGTAGGGCAAGGAAGGTAATTTCCAGATTCCCGGACATCCTAAGTTTACTTTCATTGGAGAAAGAAATTATGTCGGGCCAGTCGAGTTTAGGGCTAGGCCGACGAACAGTGTTCTTGCGGCTATGGTAGTGGAGAGTGATGAAGAGCCGGCAGTCGTCCGCGACATTATGGATGTGTTTGAAGACATTTCGGGCTTACCACCGAAGCGAGATGTGGAGTTTGCGTTTGACCTTACTCCTGGTGCAACGCCAGTATCAAAAACTGACTATCTAATGGCACCAGTAATGTTGGAGGGAGTTAAGAAACAAGTGAGTGAATTACTCGAGAAGGGATGAATTCGAAGCAGCAACTCACCGTGGGAAACTCCAGTTCTCTTAGTGAAGAAGAAGGATCGCACTGCCGACGCTGAGACAAGAGAAGTTATTTGCGAAAGTGAGTAAGTGCGAATTCTGGTTGGAAGATGTGAGGTTTCTGGGGCATGTCGTGTCAGGCGATGGAATCGCCGTTGACCCCGAGAAGATAGCAGCAGTTCGGGATTGGCCGGTTCCAAAGAGTGTTGCAGAGATAAGGAGTTTTCTTGGATTCGCCGGATACTACAGAAGATTTGTCGAGAACTTCGCTCGTTTAGCGGAGCCATTAACCAAGCTTACGCGTAAGGAGGTACCGTTTGTTGGACGGTTGGATGTGCGTTGTCCTTCGAAATGTTGAAGCAGAAGTTGATAACCGCCCCTATCCTAACCGTACCGAACAATTCCGAAGGACTGGTGATTCACAGCGACGCATCTGGAAAGGGATTGGGATGTGTTTTGATGCAGAATGGGAAAGTCGTCGCTTACGCATCGAGACAGCTGAAGACTCATGAGCAGAACTATCCGACTCACGACTTGGAGCTTGCAGCCGTGATCTTCGCCCTGAAGATTTGGAGACACTACCTTCTGGGCGAGAGAGTTGAAGTCTTTACGGATCACAAGAGTTTGAAATATTTGTTCACTCAGAAGGAGTTGAACATGAGGCAACGCAGATGGTTGGAGCTGATGGCCGACTACGACCTTGATCTTAAGTACCATCCGGGAAAGGTTAACGTCGTGCCAGATGCGCTAAGTCGGTTACCAGCAATTCAGTTATTGACTGCACACAGAGAGATCATTGAGGAGTTTCGGAGATTTGACTTGGAGGTTGTGCTACCCCGTGCTACAGGACAGTTGATGCAGTTGCAAGTACAATCGTCCTTAGTTGAGAAGATTAAAGCGGCGCAATCGCAGGATCCTAGACTGCAAAAGTTTCGAGAGCAGGTTGGAGCCGGACTACGAACCGATCTACTGATCCATGAAGATGGTTCGTTGAGATATGGTAGCCGTGTGTGTGTGCCAAAAGGAGATGTGCATGAAGAGCTTATGAAGGAGGCACACAGTTCAGCTTACTCTGTACATCCAGGAGGGACAAAGATGTACCGAGATATTCGACAGCATTTCTGGTGGGAAGGTATGAAACGGGAAATTGCTCGCTTCGTGGCTAAATGCTTGGTGTGTCAGCAAGTCAAGGCTGAACACCAAAGGGTTGCCGGTTTGTTGCAACCACTTCCGATTCCTCAATGGAAGTGGGAACATATAACCATGGATTTCGTGACGGCTTTACCGCGGAGCCCAAAGGGCAACAATGCAGTATGGGTGATTGTCGATCGGTTGACCAAGGCAGCTCACTTTATTCCTTTTCGGGTTGGTCAATCGACGGAGACCTTGGCAGAGCGATACATGCAGGAGATTGTCAGATTGCATGGAGTACCGGTAAGCATCGTGTCCGACCGGGACACTCGGTTCTTGTCACACTTTTGGAGGAGTTTACAAGAAAGTTTGGGGACTCGATTGAAGTTCAGCACAGCTTATCATCCCCAGACTGATGGACAATCAGAGAGAACGATCCAGACCCTTGAAGATATGTTGAGGGCTTGCATGTTGGACTTCAAAGGTTCTTGGGAAGATCATCTACACCTGGTGGAGTTGTCGTACAACAATAGCTTCCAAGCGACAATTCAGATGGCCCCGTTCGAAGCGTTGTATGGTCGTAAGTGCCGTTCACCTGTATGTTGGGATGATGTGGGTGAACGAAGGTTACTAGGGCCAGATTTGGTGGTACAGACAGTCGAGAAGGTGAATACAATCAGGAAGCATATGAAGGCAGCTCAAGACAGACAGAAGAGTTGGGCCGACACGTCAAGAAGACCTTTAGAGTTCGCCGTGGGCGATTTGGTACTCCTGAAGATATCACCGACTAGAGGGGTGATTCGCTTTGGAAGTCGGGGAAAGCTTAGTCCCCGATTCGTTGGACCCTTCGAGATATTGGAGCGTGTTGGAGAGGTATCGTACCGGTTGGCGTTACCATCGTCATTAGCAGGAGTTCACGATGTGTTTCATGTGTCTCAACTACGAAGGTGTGTTCGTGATGAGACCCATGTTTTGGATCACTCGGAGTTGACCGTTCGGGAGGACCTGACTTTTGAGGAGCGACTAGTCGAAATCAAGGATCGAAGAGAAAAGGTTCTTAAGAACAAGGTTATCCCTCTTGTGCTAGTTTCTTGGGGTAACCGATCGCATGGAGAATCTAATTGGGAGCGAGAAGACGAGATCCGACAGAAATTCCCTCATCTTTTCCAGTAGTTGGTTATCTTGTATTCTTGGAATTTCGAGGACGAAATTCTTTTGTAGTTGGGTATGATGTAACACCCGAGCCCAATAATACTATGTACATTACTAGTTGAGGGTTATTTATTGCTCTTTCCAATTTTCCTGATTTTCTGGTGTTTATTGCTAAATTTTACCCGGTTAAGTCATTTTGGCACATAACAAATTTTAACTCCTAAATTAAAATTTAAGATGTCCATGTTGGCCTACTCGTCGCCACTAGTCGCGTGGTAGCGTCCGCGTGTCGAGATTCCGTTCCGTTTGGCTAAACGGGCAAGTTTGGGCGACTACGCGCGCGTGCAAGTGTCCGACTTGGGGGCATGCATTTTAATCACTAAACACCTCTTTTCAAAATTTGAAACCCGCTTAAAATCCTATAATTTGAATTTGGAACATTTGGGCGCAACCCGGGCGTGATTTGGAAATGTTTCATTTCGCGCCAAAAAGGGCCCGTTTCAATTTAATATCTAAAACTATAATTTATACGTATATATTTTCGTTAACAGTAAATCCCCTACTAAATCTCTAAATTTGATTTTCCTTTATCACCCCAGCCAATCACGAGCTCACAATTGAGCTCGTGGGCCCCGCTCCTGTTTCCTCATCTCTCTCTCTCTCATCCTCACAAATCTCTCTGCCTCTCTCCTCTTTCTCTCTCTCTCTCTATCTCTCATAATATTAACTCTCTCTCTCTCTTCCCATATTTATACTAACCCATGCAACAGCCGCCTCCCATGCTTCTGCCTCGCCACGAGAACCCGACGAAAACCCTAACCCTAGCTTCTCGCGCGGCCCACCGTCGCCACCGCGACCTCGCCGTCGCCGCCTGCGACGCCTCCGCGACAGCCGCGCCTTCCTCCTCCCTCCTTCCTCCTCTCTCCCGCACCTGCACGCAACCCTAGCCTCCCGCAGTCTCACCGCCGGCCTCCTCGAGACCTCGCCGTCGCCGCCCTCACCACCACGACCTCCACCGCACCCAACTACCCTCTTCCTCCCGTTCTCCCGACGACTCCCGCTCCTTCCCGCCTGCAACCCATTCCCGACCTCGCCTCCACCCGCGCAAACCTCGCCGTCGACGCGACTTCCCGTCGCCGACGACCACCGCGACACCCTCTCACCCTCCTCGTCGAGACCTCGTCGTCGTTTCCCTCCTCCCCTCGCCGGAATAGCAAACCCGAGCCTTCATCCTTCGCCTGCACCTCCCCTGTTCGCCGGAGAAGCGTGCCGGCGACCTCGTCGACGCCACCTCCGACCACCTCCCTGTTCCCTCGACCACCAGAGCCGACCCACTCTCTCCTCCACTCGTCGCACCCCTCTCCAGCAAGCCAGCGGCTGTTCCAGCCTTCACAGCCACCGTCGCGGCCTCGCCGGCGTTCCGGTGCTGTCGAACCCGCCGTGGTCACCCCCCTGGTGTCTCCCTGTAAGTTTCCTTCTCCTTCCTTTTGGTACAACCCCCGCTGGTCCGTATCGTGAATGCGTAATTTTGCTCGCTAACCTTGTTGTTCTGTTTGCTGCCGGATCCGACCGTGCCGTCTGACGAACCCGACGCTCCAGCGAAGTCCCCTGGTCCGTGTGATTCCGTTGACCTCTGTTGGGACTCGATCCGTGGCCCGTGCTTCCATATCGCAGTTTCTGCCGACATCGCACCCGTGTTTCGGTTTGCGGAACCGCCGAGGCAAGTATCCGAATACTTGCTTTAACATGCTACAACTTAATCATCATATTATAACCACATCACTAATATAATATCGATACCTGTTGTAACTTAGAATTGCTAGCCACGATTATCCGTAACTCTAAATCAATGAAATCATTGCTCGCTTTAACCGGGTGCTATTAATTCATACTTAACTAATCAAACCAAGTAGATCATCCCCACTTCAATTGTTAAAATCACTCATGAGACAATTGTTATGCTTAGTTCAAATTCATGCAACTCCATTACGTAGGTCATCGATATCGCTTCACCTTGTGGCTTTTGCACCCCAAAGGTGCGTGAACCGGATTAATATGAAAATACCAACAGCACTGTGTTCACATAGAATAATAATTGTTATTTACTGTTTCCTGCTACTGTTCATTATTTGTTACTATACCTGTTATCATCATATATCTGATTGCATTACATATTGACCGATCTTGATACACCTGACACATGTACTGATACACCGGACACAACACCCTGTACATATCGACTCTACCTGTTGAAAGTAACCTGACCTGTTACTTGATCTTATGCCTAATGCCGACAAACCTAACCATTCCTGCTGTCGATCCAGACAGACCTACCTTTACTTGACTTGTGTTGGCATTAGTCCTTGACTACTGAATACCTGACTGACATACATAGTTTGGGGGTATGGGGAAATCAAAGGTGAAACCGACTTGTAACTCAACAGTTCGATACATTGTTCTGATCAGTCTTACGGGCTTGGCCAGCTCCGGAGTGTTGATGCTGACATCACTCATCTATCCTACTACCTTTTACTGCTTAGCGGCACGTCTCGGATTCAGCCCCGAGAATTATGACCGTGGTCCCGGGCACGCACGGGATACTATTGAGTTACATCGACGATTCATCAATTGGTTTCAAAGACTATAGAGTAGGAAACCTGATAGGATAGTTTAGTCACTACTGCACGTTACCCTGTTTGTTACTTCTTATTACTGCTTATTCATGTTCATGCTTGCACTGTTTATTACCATGTTTATGCTACATACTTGATATCATGACGCGCTGACGTCTGGGTTTTGCATGGCCCAGATTCCGTACCTTTGCCGCCGACCGAGCAGGAGTACTTCAGCCAGCAGGCTGAACTGTGAGTTCTTTAGAGTTTAGTTTAATTATTTCATTTCATTTCCAGATGTGAGCCCGCATTATGGGACGTACTGTTTATTCATTGTATTGGATCATTAGCTTCCGCACTTATTGTTTATTGATTCTTGTTATTATGGATTTGGACATGTATTAGTTTAGTTTATTTTTACTGTTCTTGATATCTTTACAACCGTAATGTGACTGTGGATGGATACTTCCTACCCACAGGTAGCATGGTTGGCTATGTCACGTGCCCAAATCTTGCGTACTCTGGGAAACGGGTCGTGACAGGAACCGAATAAATCATCTCCTCTTCCTCCTCGGTATCACTGCCGAAGACGGGGATGGTGGCATTAGTTTTATTCTCCGGCTTGTGACACCTTTCTGTGTCTTCGAAACTCGGCAAAAAGTATTTGGCATCTTCATATTTGCGAACTTCATTCACGGAAAACGGATTCAGTTCTCCCGTCACGGTATACTCGAGACCATCCCTAAAATATTTCATACACTGATGCTGTGTAGAAGGGATGATGTTGTACTCGTGTAACCATGGTCGGCCGAGCAGAGCATTGTAGCATGTATTGGCATCTATGACGTGGAATTTAATGTCCGTGATGAGCAGCCCAAAGCGTAGCGTCAGTATCACAGATCCAAGAGTCTTTGATGATTGGGAGTCGAACCCGGAGATGGTGATCTTGTCTCGAACGAGGTGTTGGACGCTCATGCAGATTTCCTTCAACACCCGCACGTTAAGGAGATTAACAGACGATCCGTTATCGATCAGGATTTTTCCTATCTTTATATCATGGCAGTATCCTGAGACGTAGAGAGGGCGATTGTGTTCGCACGTCCCAAGGAGAAGGTCTTCATCGCCAAAAGTGACATCTGCCGTGTGCACTTCCTCCAATTCATTCTTCATCTTTTCTTCGGCCAGGAAAGCTTGGAACTGCTCCGGGACCTGTAGTGCCTTAATTAACGAATCTCTCGCCTCCTTTGATAGTAAAAAGGCATCAAGAATGCTGATCTGCGAGGGTAGCTTCCTCAGATGCGCTAAAACGTTGTAATCCACCTTATTTTTCTTCGGCGGGTCTTTGGCAGTTAGCTCTTCCATGACTTGGTCATCTAAGGTAATATCCTCAGAGACCTTCTCTTTCCCTTTATCTTTTCTGTTTGAGGGTCCGAGATTCTTTTCGGGAAGCGTGCGATTACGCAGCCGGATATTTTCACAAATCTTTGGCTCTTCTTCTTTTCCCGAAGTGGACTCTTTAAAGAGAGGGCTAAGCTCCAGCTCCTCATCAGAATCGCCCCCGAATGTGAGCACTTGTGATCCTCCGGCATTAACCATGCGACAATTGCCGGTAGTTCTGTTATGTCCTTCGGTCGCACCGTTCTGCTTCGGCGAGTCCTGCGCTTTTCCCGCTTAACATATTGTCGGTGAGCAACATATCCTTTCCACCATCTATCGAAATCTTTGCACTTTTCAGTGGGGTGCGAAATCTTCCGATGATATAAGCAGTAGGAGGGGTGCATTTCCGCTTCACCAGTAACACTTCCCTCAGAGGATGGTAGCTTCATACCCATTGACACGGCTTTAGCGAACTTTTTCCTCATCTTGAATTTGATTTTATCCGCAGTGGGTGTATTTTGCTTCAGCGGGAGCGTCTCAGCTCTTTCATCAAGTCGCTGGCGCTTGGCCCTTTCAAATATAGTTGTTTCGCGTTCCCGATCATCTTTACTTTTTAAAAGAGCTTCATTGAGGAATGCGTCAATTACTTCATCCGACGGCCCCGAAATTTTTGGTTCAGGATCTGCCCCCAGCTTTTCAGTACAAGGAGTCTCCTCATCGTTCGTGAGCGAATGGGAAATCATATGACAGCTCGCCACATATTCCTCAGATTCATACGACGAACTATCTCCCTCATCTTCCTCTTGAAAGACGTGGTTGAGGAACTCCTGGAATGTAATGGGAGTCCGTGCCTTCTGGTTGTATTCCTCCAGCGCGTCAATTTGTTTTTGCAAGTCCGTGCGCTTGTCGCCAGGCTTCACGGGCTTCTTTGACTTCTTTTTCTTCTTCTTTGAAGATTTTGACGGCTGGTTGTGAATGCTTGGGCCACCTCCATCGATCTTTTGAGTTGGACGAGGCTTCAACATCCCTTCAATGATCTGCGGCTCCAACGAGTTCTTCCACTTGATTGCTGGGCAGAATTGAAGATCATTTAGCAGCCTCTTTGTCTTGGCTGATAATATAACCTCCCAAGGAGCTTCTTCAACGACAGAGCATGTTGCCCCCGGCGTATTCATGCCCTTAGAGGTGTGGGGCTGCGGTGGATTCACCTTCCATTTGTCGGACAATGCAAACTTGCCCTGTCGGTACTGGTCTTCAAGCCAATTTTTGAAGACGTAGCAATCCTCGATCGGATGACCCAGTACTCGATGATAAGGACAGTAGTTGGGCTCATTGACGTCACTTGGTTGCGACGGACGTTTTGGATCCGGCAGATTTATGAGTCGGTTGCGCAACGCCAGCTCGAATAACCTTCTCGTTTTATCTCGGAGAATGAGTAAGGGCGTCCCATCCTCTCCTCAATGGATACGTACGGGCGCATATTATTTTGACGAACGACCGACTTTGAGTTGTTCGGTTGCTGTTGAGCATTAGTATTGGCCGCGCATGTGCGGCAAGGTAGGGCCCACTCTCTGCTGAATTTCAGGGGTAGTTTGGGTGTTTCATTTCTGGTCTGGTGGATGCCCTAGAATTCCATTCTCCAGCCTATAAATACAGCAGAACTGAGCTTAACCAAGGGGAGCAATTTTTGAGTTTTGTTTTAGCCTCATTTTTGTTAGTTTCTTTCTTCTTCTTCTTCATTCTTTCTCCATGACATTGTAGTGAGAGCTTTTGAGTGGAAGATTAATGAAGATGAGGGTTCTTTATCTTTCTTGTTAGTTTGCTCCCCCTTGAGATTTCTGCTTTCTCTTGCTCATTCAATCTCTTCATTGAGGTTGAATGGTTAAGAGTTAGTTATTGATCTCAAGGGTCGTATTTTCTCACGGACTAGCACTTCATTTCACATGCGTTCTCTACCCTTCTCTTGATCTTGCAAGTTCTTCATTGAGCTTGCAAGTTTAAGGGTTGGCTATTGAGCACATGCTTGGCTTGGGTCCTAGTTCCGTATTCTTTTTATTACTCGCTTTTTATTACTTGTCTTTTTATTACTCGCTTTTTATTACTTGTCTTTTTATTACTGGCTTTTACTTTTCAACACTTTTGACATTCTACTCCCTCGGGTCCCACACATCTTTGAATATCTTCAGTGGGCCCCACACATCTTTGAATATCTTCAGTGGGCCCCACGCTTGACCAGAAATGACGACTGTTTTCGTCCTGCCCTTTTTAACTGGTAAGCGGTACTAGACGGATGCGGATGACAGAA
Organism: Agapanthus africanus; assembly: GCA_030015575.1. Taxonomy (NCBI): domain Eukaryota; kingdom Viridiplantae; phylum Streptophyta; class Magnoliopsida; order Asparagales; family Amaryllidaceae; genus Agapanthus; species Agapanthus africanus. The sequence continues at coordinate 167,561,694 of CM057341.1, read as the reverse complement.
ACCCGGCTTTTATCTGCTGTGACAGATGTTCTGTATTTTGACGTAACTGTGGAGTTTTAGTGTTGATTTGCAATATTCGTACCGGAAACCTGTATTCTGTAAACATGTAACAAGCACGGATTAAAAGCACCTACCTATAAACACACGAGCGTAAGAATGGGCGGTATAAAATGCAATATTCTGATATGAACAATTAGCGACAACGATCGCTTTCCCCTTTCCCTTCTCATTTCGGGAGTCCGGCTTTGGAAGAGGAGGTTTATGGCCCATTTGATCCATTTGCGCCACCTTGTCGATTAGTGCCTCGAAGGTGGTCGGCTTGAAGAACATCATAAATTGCGAGATGGTTGCTTGCGGATCGAGGGTTCCCACAAACATTCCCACTGCAGGAGCTTCTTCTATGCGCTGCTCGCATTTTGACCATAAATTACGCCACCGTATAGCATATTGGACCCATGTCTCGCCCGACTTCACCCTGGCATTAATCAATGCCGTTATCGGGGTACGCTCGCTGGCACTCACAAAACGTTGGGTAAACAGCAGCTCCATTTCAGCAAAGGTCTTGATAGAGTCGTTCGGGAGCTCAGAATACCACTCGAACGCTGTATCTGACAAGCTACCAACGAATTGGCGGACCAACAATTTATCATCACCGCCAGTGTTGCCGCAAAGCGCCCTGAACTGGGCAACATGCTGGTGGGGATTGCCAGTCCCCTTATACACATGGAATTTTGGTATCGTATAACCTGGCGGGTATTTGATCTGGTCGTACCAGCCCGGATACGGTCGTCCCGTTTTTACGACCTGACCGGCTGCTTCCGTCGCTTGATGGACCCGGATCTGCTGAGCTATATATTCGTCCAGGTCGGCTTTGGAGATTGCCTCCTCCTTGGCTGTTGACAGAGCTGGAGGAGGATTCGACGTTTCTCCCCTATCATCTTCAAGGATGATCGGGGGATCTTCAGCAGGTGGATCTTGTTGAATCATCATGCCCACCATGTCCTGGAATAGGAGGGCCATTTTCTTTATGCTGGCTGCCTGTTCCGTTGCTTCTTTATCCTTCTTCTCCAATATACGACGAAGGAATTCAGCGTCAGTTTCTTGTTCTTGACGCTCATCCGAGGACGTTTCAGGGGTTTCTTTTGGCCCAGTGAGTGCGGCCATCGCATTCATCATCTCCTGGAGCTTTTGCTGTTGCTCCTGAGCTTTGGTCACTGACCGTGTGAGTGGTCTATGACCTGTGGATGCACGATTGTCTTCCTTTCCCGACGCCATGTATACTGTATGAACTATTATGTCCTCGGACTTAGGGCGTTTAGGTTCACCATCTTTGGCATTTGCCGTGGGTGCGGGGGTTTTCTCCGGCCTTCTTCTTTTGTGGGCCGTTGAAGTTGAAGGGGCCGTTGCAGTGGGCACCCTAGCAATTGTTGTCCTCTGCTGTTCAATAGGACGGTCCTTTTCTTTTTGCACCTTCACCTTTTTCTGTTGACGAGAGTGATCTGGGTCGATCACGGAGTCTTGAACCCTCCGCCAAACCTTGTATATTTTTTAGGACAGCCATTGAGGGGGCTGTTCTTGCTTCGTTTCCGGAACTCTCTCCGCAGGTGGAGGAGATCTTTTCAATGTAGCGGTTGGAGAGTTCTTACGTACCCTCCTCAACAGTTCAAAGTTGTTCCCAGTTGGAACAGCAGCGTTGACCTCCACCACTGGAGCAGGTGGAGTTAGCCCTGAGGGAGAGTTAGCCCTGAGGGGGAGTTACCCCCTGCCTTCCTCACTCGTCGCCAATGGCGATGTCGAGCATGACGAGCCGTTGGGACTGGCTCGGAGATAGAGACAGTTTCTTTTTACCCCCTGTCTGAATGAGGCGCCGCTGGTGTTAACCTCTTAAAGACTGAGGTTGTCCTTTGAGGGGTGATATTCAACCTGTCGAAGACAGATCCTCGAGCAGGGGCAGGAGCAGGAATAGTCAGTCTTGAAAAGACTGACTCTTTGACAGGGGAAGCCGCCTTGACGACTTCTGGAGCAGCGGCTATTGCCTTCCTTGGGACAGCCACCTTGGGATTCACAGGCTTCTTGGCGGGCCCCTCAGAGTTTTGATCCAGCCTCGCAATGACAGAGGCTGTTGGCTTGGTAATGGACGACCCGTTGACAGGGGCCGTCGTAGCAGTGAGCTGGTCGAAGACCGACTTCTTGTTCTCTTCTGGTGCAGGTATTGGCATAGAGAAGCTTATAGGTGGGATCATGGTCCCGAAAAACAGGCCGGTGGTGGCCTGGGTCACCTGTTCTACCGGCAGAGCGAGGAAGGAGGCCGCTTTGGGCCCATATGCTACACCTCCAGGTGAGGTGGAGCGTCCGTTGCAGTGGCACTTCGAGCAGTTAGTGCAGTTAGAGGCCATTGATGCTTGAGTTCTGCGCCAGGCAAAAGACCAAATCTTAGTAACTTGAAATCCAAAGGCAACCGTTGATAAATCGCGATTGGTTCGCGAAGACGACACACGAAGTGTGGAGTGGAAAGAGGAAAAGGTCCCACCGGGCGTGCCAGAATCTGTTCCCCTCCGAATGGCGGCCGAGACGACGACGTGAGGACGTCTTGCCTGAGATTCGGGGCAGATGTTATATGGTTTTATCCGTCTACCTCTCCGAAGATGCCAAGTTGATTTATGGCACCGTGTATCGGAGGTTTAGATGGATGCGGCCGATGTAGCAGACTTCGTCAGATTCCCCCTCGCTAGAGGGGTTTTTTGATTGTGGAGACGCTCTTCCCTGCAGGAGCAAGCCCCTGCAGTTAATTACGCTACCGCATCGCGGTAGCCACTTTCTCCTTCTCCAGAATTTCACTTCGTGTCGTGTGTGTTTGTTTTGTTTGTGGTTGCCCGTGGATTAGTCCAAATCCGTATTAATTAGATTTGGGTTTGGTGTTTTTAGTTTAAGGATACGTTAGCCGTATTGAGGCTAAGATCAACTTAAACGCCCGTTAAGGATACGTTAGTCCTGTTTTAGACTAAGATCGACTTAACGTGGTGATCCATTTAATATATGGTCGTCGGGACTCATCACCTCTCTGATGTCGTTGAAGGATTACAACGATAGGTGTCAGAGGAGTTCAGAGATGTACCCTCGAACAAGAGTTGATTTGGAGTTTTATAGTCCATTTGAATGTTTAAGGATACGTTAGCCGTGTTTGGGGCTAAGATCAACTTAAACGGGATCATTTAAATCCGGTAAAAGAGCGTTTGGAGGCTCTATTGTTCCAGTTTAGGGACGTGGTGGTCCATGTTCCAGTTTAGGGACGTGGTGGTCCATCGTTAGTTTAAGGACGTTTTGGTCCGACATTAGTTTAAGGACGTTTTGGTCCAATATTAGTTTAAGGACGTTTCGGTCCAACATTGGTTTAAGGACGTTTTGGTCAACGAGTTTAAGGACCCCGCAGTCCGTATCGATATGTGGTTGTCGGGACCCGTCACCTCTCTGACGTCGTTGAAGGATTACAACGATAAGAGTCAGAGGAGTTCGGAGATGTACCCTCGAACCGGATGTAAATCGATTTAGGAGAGCGATCTTGCTCAGTCAATTTAATTTGAGGACATACGGCCACGATTGGGCTAAGTCCAGTTTAGAAATGTTCAACACTTTTATTTGTTTTTGGCCTACTAGGCCTGTGCTGGGGCTTTTCCCACATTTAAATAATGCATTGCATTACTTTTTATTTTTGTTTGGGCTCTGCCCATAAAGGATGTAAAGCATCAATTTGTTTTGGGCTCTGCTCGTTTACAAATGATGCAGAGCATCAATTTTACTTGGGCTCTGCCCTTTTATAAAAGATGCAGAGCATCAATTTGTTCTGGGCTCTGCCCATTTATTGCTCTGGAATTTATTTAGGCCTACCAGGTCTTTTTGATTTGGGCCTGGCCCTTTAGCAAAAGAAATGCATTGCATTTGTCAGGCGCTTTGCGCCAATCAAAGAGCGCAAGCGCTTGTGGTGATGACACGTGTCATGCAAGCGCAGTGCGCTTGCGCTGCTGACACGTGGCGCACTGTGGTGAGTTGCACCAGTTTCAGAGAGCAAGGCTCTATTTCAAAAAGCGCATAGCGCAAATGGTTCAGATACTGACACGTGGCGCTCTCTGGTGGCTTGCGCCAACCCAAGAGCGCAACAGTGCAGATTCACAAGTGCAAAGCACTATTAACTTGAGAATCTTTTAGATTTCAGAATCAATGGTTCATAAAAGAAGTGCAAAACACTGTTTGATTTCTTGATCTAATTTAGATTCAAGAAAACAAGTATTAATAAGAACAGAAATATCTTACTCGAATTTAATTCTGTTTGGCGCAAACGCCCCAGCGCGTGACACGTGTCAAGCAGCACACAGCGCAGCGCAACTGCGCTTGCGCAACTGCGCTTGCGCAACTGCGCTGACACGTGTCGCGCAGCGCAAAGCGCAGCGCAACTGCGCTAGGGCATCTGCCCTGACACGTGTCGCGCAGCGCATCTGCGCTGACACGTGTCGCGCAGCGCAGTGCTCGCGCAACTGAAGCGTTGCTTCCTTTAATTTTGCTTTAAATAGAGCTTTGCTCTGATTGGGCGCGCTGCCTCGGGCGCTGCGCTGCCGTATCAACGCCTGGCACGTGGCGCGTTGCGCCCGGGATTTGAAGCGTTGCTTCAAAATTTGAATTTTGAATTTCCCACAGAGCTTTGCTCTAATTGGGGGAAACAGGCATCAACGACCTTCTCTTTTGCAGTTTCCTCAGCCCCCAGCTCAGGTCCAGCAACCCCGGCGACGTCGCCCACCGTTGGCTCGGGTTCAGCCGGTGCCTCCTCCTCTGTCCCCTTAGGTTCGACGGTTTCCGCCTCCTCTTCGGTTGGACTTGGCCCTGCAGGACAAGATATATAAGAACCGATAGGTTTATTATTCTTACAACAAAATCTTGAAAGACACATTACCTGAGGTGGACTGATCGTTAGCCTCCCGAGCTGCACGCGCCGCCTGTCTGTGAACGGTAGACAAGGCGACCGAGGGCTCTTCCGAAGGAGTATCAGCACGAGGAAAGCGCTTGGGCCCGCTCCCACGACCAAAGCAGCTCTGCGCTCCTTCGCCTCGCGCCTCAACCGCTTCCTCTCCTCCCGAGCCGTCAGGACGGACCTCTTCGAAGCTTCCTTCATCGAGGCGTCATCGTCTGCGTACAGAGATTCCTCCAGAGCCTTCAAGGCATCCCTCATCGGCTTTTCGAGTCGGGTCTCTCGCGGCAGTCCCGAAGAGGCTGGGATTTCAGTAGCTGGTCCGGGGAGAGTCCCCACATCGGCTGGCACAGCCCCTGCAAAGAGACAAAGGAAGAGGTTAGGTTGGCCATAAGAAAAGAGAATAAAGACTTAATGAGACAAGACGTACCAACGCCCAATAAAGCGCGCTTCTTTTCCTCCTCCTGGAAGGTTTTTAGAGAGGCAGCGATGGATTCTTCAGTAGTGACACCTATTAAAAAGGGGAAAAGCATTAGTCAAAGATAATGATAAAATGCGAGGAAATGACGAAGAGTGCAACTAATGATTACCTGCTTGAGCTAGTTTAGCCAACCACGCTTCGAGTCTGGCTGATCGCTCAGAAGCCGCAATGGTGGCCGCCAGATCGGTGTCTGCTGGATCTACCGAGAAACCCTTATTGCTGCCGTACTCGCTTATACCTTCGGTGAGAGGGGCCCGAGGCTCTAAACCGAGGATAGCATCGAGAGAGAGGAGTGACTTCTTCTTCCTCTTCTGCCCGCCAGCCCTGGGTGCACCCGAGATCGACTTGCGCTTTGCAAGCACCTTAGGGCGGCGGGTCTCGATATCCGCGCCCACGCCGGACTCCGGCGAAACCACATTTACCGTCTTCACTGGAGCACGAGGCGCTGGTGGCGCATCCACAGTATCAGGAAGCGGTAATCCGCACGGAGGGCTCAACACGCGCGGTGGCCTAGCTCCGGCATCTTTCAACGGAGGAATGACCGGGGTCCTTAGCTTCAAGGGAGCCTTGCGATCGCCGCCGGGAGGTGCACCCTTGCGGTCAACCAGCATGCGCTTCTCCATAAGGATAACTGGACCCATCGCGTGTGCGTACCAAGCCACGTACGCATTGAGAACCTTAGGAACGCAGCTTGGCTCGCTGATGAAGAAGTAGGAGCCCGTGTTAAGCCGCATGAAATGGTGCATCGCACTCCGTATCCCCTCCCGGCTGGCCACGAGCTCTTCCAAAAATGCTTCCATCGGGATCCCTTGGTGATAGCTTGATTGTTGGGCGAACCGGTGGGGGTTATACCTCATGAAAAGCGCCATCTCGTTCTGCCTGAACACCAGGTAGCCCGGCCCAATGGAGTAGAGGTGAAGAATCTCCCGGGCTTTCAGCACGGAGGCCCCGTCCTTGAAGTCGTCGCGCAGCGCCACCACCGACTTGGAGGTTTCTGAGCCTATAGTTATGACTTTATCCAAAAAAGAAACCTTCGCTCCGATCAGGTGTGGACAAAGAAGCAACCCCCTAGCCTCCCACGGAGGCGCAACCACGATCGAGGCGCCGATCAGCCGCATGACTCTTGGGAGTCTGCACCTCTCGAAAAATGAAGGGATCTTATAGACGCCGAACACCCCGTGCACATGCATTTCCATCCAAGAGGTGAAGTAGTGCATCGGGAAATTAGCAGGCTGCACCCCAGGTTCATTAGCGTCCGCCGCCACGCTAAGTCCATTGTATAAGTGAGCCAACCCGGCGATTCCTATTGTCAGCTGCAGGCCAGCCACCATCCGATGCGCTGGGTAGAAAACAGACGGCCGCATGTGGCATGGGTGCATGGGGAGCACGAAGCTGCACAGCCACAATCCCAGGAACCCCAAAAAGAAGGTCTTCTCATCCATGCCCGGTCGGCGATTTCTGACAAGGGCATGACGACGGCGCCAGGGAGATAAAAGTCCTTTTGATCGTCTTCCGATGTTGGTCGACGGTCCAAGCCAAAGCCGAAAAGGTCATCGAGCTTGGCGAACTTCTCGCTCCGCTCCGATAGAAACTCCGGTCAAAGGAAGCGGGCGATAAAATCTGCGAAACTGACTCCCCGGACTCCTGATTCCAGATAGAGCCCTTCGTATATGTTCAACACCTTCACCAAGTATGGAAACTGGAGCTGAATAGCATTCTCTGGCGTCAGATCAAACACCGGCGGCTTGGTGGCGAAGACGTATTCGTCAGGAGGAAGCAGCTCCTCGTAATGCACCCCCCTCATCGGCAGACTCGAGATTTCAGCTAACTCTTCCAGGGAGATGAAGACTTCCCTGTCCGTCATAAGGAAGGTATGGGTGGGGATATTCCATTGTTCTATGAAAGCCTTAATCCACCACGTTGGAGGAGAGGGATACTCAAAAAGCGAGACATAGATTGCCGAGTACAAACCAATCTTCATCAGATGAGTCCTCTTCGCCGATAGAATGTACCTGGCCCACTGCAAATATCCGACGGGTGGTCGCAGGGTCAATCCAATGTTATAAGCCTGTCCCCAAGGGCGTGCTTCACACTGACATATTCGCCTCCCTAAAATGTCTATTGCCGGCTGCGGCTGCACGGGAATGGCACCAATCGCAGGCTGGAGAAGATCATCCGAATTCCAATCCTTGACCTCCACGGCATACTTCACCGGGGGTTCGTCCGCATAGGGGATCGAAAATATGGGCTCAGACGGCGTAGCGGAACCGAAGCTTCGGCGACCCTTGATGATGTCGATATACCACCTACCCCACAGGTGAAGGTTCTTGTGCTCGGGGTCATGATCCTTGATGAGAGCGAGCACCTCTCGGTCTACTGGTGCCTGGGGAAATCCTCCCTCCGAGCGAACAAACGAGAAAGACAAATCAATAGACATGTTTCCTGCGGAGGGACAAAAAATCAGCCGTCAGTGTTGTAATTCCAACGCTTGGCATTTTAAAATTTATACCACACTGCAATGCAGTGGGTAAGGGACCAAAGGGGGACCCACAAAATCTGAATGACGGTGCATCACTAATAAGACAGCCCCATCATTGGATGAGACTGTCAATTAATGAAGAGATCCCCAAGAGAATATTCTCATTAATGGGAAATCCCTAGAGACAAGGAGAAAATCTCCTCTTTCAGAGCAAAGCTCTGTCACAGAGTGACATTTGTCAAACTCTGATCTCAAGGGAATAAAATTCCCTAAAAGAGCCTAGCTCTGTAATAATGATGGAAAGATCCATCAAAAGAAAAATTTAACTCTTGAAAAAAAAATTAAATTAAAAATTTTGAGATCTTAAAAATCCATGAAAACTCTTAAGAGTTCTTCATTTTTAGATCTAAAAGATCTACATTTGATCCATGAGCAAAGCTCTGTTCATGGGTTAAAACCCATGAAACAAGATCTCTTTAAATCTATGGATTCTTGAGAGCAAGGCTCTGTTGGTGAAACCCCAAAGGGGTTTTCTTTAGATCAAAGATCTGTGAGAGCAAGGATCTGTTGATTAAATTAATTTAATTTAATTTAATTTAAGTTGAATTTTACCTAAGATGATCTAAAATTTGAACTCTGAAGTTCTTGAAAAGAAACGAGAGCAAGGCTCTAAAGTTCTTAAAAGCAAGAGCAGGGCTCTGAAAACAAAAGTTCTGAAGATGGTAATCATCTACTGAGGACCAAGGGTCCTATTTATAGGCGCTTGCGCCCCTTCAAATCCTCAGTTGATCCAACGGATAGGATCTTGCCACCGCTGCACTCACGTGTGCGCCACGTGAGCGCAACGGTGGGGGGGCATTTGTTTCCCCCAATCAGAGCAAAGCTCTGTTTGAATTTCAAAAATTCAAAAATTGAAGCAACGCTTCAAATTCCTTACGCTGCGCGCAACGTGCCACGTGTCAAAAGCTGATACGTCAGCGCAGCGCCCAAGGCAGCGCACCCAATCAGAGCATGGCTCTATTTAAAATAAAATAAAATTAAAGGAAGCAACGCTTTAGTTGCGCTGCGCGACACGTGTCAGCGCAGTTGCGCTGCGCTCTGCGCTGCGCGACACGTGTCAAGCGCAGGTGCGTTTGCGCCAAACAAAATTAAAATTCCAGTAAGATCTTTCTGTTTTTGTTAGAACAAGAAGATTGTCTTCTATAAAACAGAAACCCTTGGATCAAAGATCCAACGGTGGGGAAAAATCCCCAAATCGCTCAAAGAGAGATCTCTTTAACTAATTTAACAAATTAATTGGCACTATATAAAGGCCCCTAGACCCCAATTCTAAAACACACAGAATACAGAAACACATAAAGAAAACAGAGAGAGAATTCAGAGAACTCCTCTAAAGAATTTTGAGAAGAACTCAAAAAGAGAAAAAGGTAAAACCCTTTGAATAAAAAAGATGAATTTCTTCTGAAAAGATCATTGATCTAAGAACAAGATCAAAGATCTTCAATAAAAAAATATAATAATAATAATAAAGGCATTGCCTTTTGATGAACCACTGGTTCTGGAATCTTAAAAGATTCTTTTCTTGAATCCAAAATTGGATCAAGATATTAAAACAGTGCCTTGCACTTGTAAATCTGCACTGTTGCGCTCTTGGGTTGGCGCAAGCCACCAGAGAG